>JAOTAV010059041.1:0-15041 GCA_026546445.1 Cyclargus thomasi
TGGGATCCACAGAATACCAGGGATCGCGGTGCAGGCATCCTCTACCGCGATCATAACCTGAGTGGAATCCTTTTTGATATCTTCGCATCACACTGCCTTATATTTAATAAATTGTTTTTTTAAATATAAGTGAGTTTAATAAACTCTTTTATTTACTTTTGCTATAATGTTCTTTCTTCTGTATACGTGTACTTGTGGTGTGGTGTAAGGTATGTCAAATAAATGTTTTATTTAATAATAATTGATTAAAATTATACGTTAAAAACAAAATAAATCATCCTCCTCCACGCAAAGAAGGACTTAAATTGAAAGTTTGTGCACTGAGTTTTCATTAAGTGATATAAAAGTTCAAGAGTTCAGCACAGATGTCTCTGACTTTGTCGTGGGTTTTCAATCAATTTTAAACGAAGAACGATCCATGTGGTACGCTATAAAGGACCACCACAGACATCCTTAACCTACAGCAATATTTATATTGAATTCTAACAATAAATCGTAAAAGCCCATTAAAAATTATTGCAAAAAAATTGTTGTGAGTCCATGCGTTCTTTGTTTGGTAATCCCTACGGTTGTTGCAGAAAAAAAATGTGGGAACAGGGCGTAAGTTTTAGTGATGTACGGTTGAAGTATCGATAAATTGTTGATAGTGTTGCACTTATATGGAGGATATAATATCACATGATTAAAATGCCATACGTGTAGCAAGAGCGACTGGTAGTTTTACCAATTTTAGTACTTTGATGTCGTCTTTCTTGTAGCTATCGGAATAAATATCCTGACATACAATACATTTTTCCATATTACTAACATTATTTAACCATTTTTTTCCGCGGCTACGTTCGAGACGCTAAAGAACATTTTTGAAACGTAATGTTTTTCAGTACCAAAAGTAGCTACTCTTCACCCTTTCAGACAAGTCTATGCCAAAACTTAAGTCAGTTGTTTAGTTAGGGCATGAAGAAAGGACGAACAAACAAATACAATTCTCCGTCTTTGGTATTAGTGTAGTAAACTTCTTTGTAAAAACCTTTATGATTTATTGACTTATTTACAGTTTTGATAGATGTCGAGAAATTGTATGAAGGATTTTGGGATCCGATATGATATATATGTAACACCGACAATATACGTATTAAAAACAGTTCCTCTCCATTTTCATTGTACCTTCACTATAGTAAGCGAACAAGCTAATGGTTATGCACTTGCTTCATTAGTATGGCTATAGTACTAAAATATATCACTGGGGTTATTCCCTACACTTTAAAAGTGGGACCGATTTCATGTTATTTGGTATAATTATGTTAAAGAACATAGGACTAACAAATGAATCTGCGATTCGATGAAATGAACTATATCATGCCGTAACGTCTTTAGATTTATCGATATAATACACAATTGAATATCGATAGGGATACAGCTCTATTATGCGTAATAGATTTGGTAGAGACGCGCCCACCTCGGTTCGTCATTCAAGCCCACCTTGACAAAGCATGGCAAATAGTCGTTATTATTAACGTCAATAATAATATTATACCAGTATACAGTATTGTTGAGTCTATTATGACTATGTGAATGCTAGAAGCATAATATTGGTGAAGTAAATCTATCACAACTGTATGCTAATATGCTAAATACGAATTAAAATCATGATTAATTTTAAGGCGAATGGGCCGGCTCGGCCGGAATACCACGGCCTCACTGAAAACTGGCGCGAAATAGCGTTGCACTAGGTTTCGGCCAAAACTTTAATTGTTACACTCAGCTATCTGCATAGGTGCATAATGTCTTGTTTGCACGTATTAAGTCAATAAATAGGTAACTAAATTTTAACTACATTTTATTTCATTTAACTTGCCAGTTGCAACTCAATTTTGTGTTTACATGAAGTTAATAATTTAAAATAAGGTTAAAATTTAGTTACCTACTTATCTAATTAATACGCGTAAACAAGACATAGGAGCACTTTGTTTTTATCAACGCTTAGCAAAAAACCTTATTGTATCTTAAACTCTATAAAGGTTTTTTGTTCAATATTTTTTTCAGTATTATTTTGTTCAATATGTTTGAAAAATAACAAACAAAAAAGTACCTTTTTACAACTTATTACAATTTACAAGGTTCAATACATAGAATTAAATAATGTACTTAAATGTACATTTTATTTCTAGCTCGTTGGTTTACTTTGGATATAGTTGAAACTGAATATTTTTACGACACTTTAGATTTTTTAAAGATTTATATTCAAAAACCGTTAGATTGCTAACATACCACATACGATTAAATTTGTATAATTCTGTAAGATATATTTATTCCTATTATATATATAAATAGTTGATGCAGGTAACTTCGTTGCGCGAAAATCTGTGTGTCATTTTCTCGGAAATAAAAAGTATTCTATGTGTTGCCTAGACTTGATAGCTATTAAATAAAAAAAAAGATTTATTTGAATCCGTTCAGTAGTTCCGGAGAATAGTGCGTACAAACAGATGAACTGACAACTTTTTTTGTCGATTTGTGTACTATTACTGTTCCTAAGTCCCCACATTGATAAGTTTGTTAAAATATTAATTGTATAGACATTCCAACTTTACTGTTTTATTATATGTATAGATATACATAGTACGCCATTAAAACGGAATACTATAGTTGTATTATTCACCTAACATCTATAAATGACTATGTTTTTATTTCTTATGAAGATATAATAAGAGCGAAACAGATAAATTAATGCTGACTACATCAAAACAAATCTAAGAAATCCAAAAACACCAAAAGTGTTTAAATTTCGAAAGTAAAAACCCCCTTCATTATCTCATGTTTTTAATTTTTAACAGATAACTATGACGTAGGGACTTCGTAAGTCACTTTTTATTAAAGAAAAAACTAAATTGCAATCGCTTATTTCGTTCGGGAGCTATGACGGCCCAGATAGACTAACAGACATACAAATACACACAGACACGTCAAACTAATAACAACCGTGTTTTTGTCGGGGTAGTCTTTAGTCTTTTCTACTGATAGGGTACCTATCCATATGGTCATTCTATCACAACTAGAGGTCGCCCTATGGTCGAAATTCGACCAAAACCCCATCATGTAGAGGAGCTATAAAAAATAATCTATTCTCAATTTAAGCACAGATTTCAATTTAGCATAAAAGTCTCGCCTTATCCTCCAAAATGACCCCAGGACCGACGCAAAAGCAATGTATCTCGGTTTTTAGAGCAAAAATAGTAAATTAGCAAGTGAATAGAGCAACACCGAAACTATATAATTTTGTTATTTTTACTCTAAAAACTACTTTACTGTACTTCCGCGCCGAGCTTGGGGTAATTTCGTATGGGATTTAGCGGAAATTAAATTAAAACTGAACTAAAAAAATTAATTACAAACTTTAACCATAAACAGAAGAGTATTCTGTGAATAATTGTCGTGTCATGTCAAAATATTAGAGTGTGCGTGTTGTAGTGTGCGTAGCGTTTTATGAATAAAGAATTTGAAAGATTAAAACATATTTTATAATAGCATTGGTACTCCACGCTATTGGTTACTTATTTGTACTCTCCTCTATCTACATCTATACTAATATTATAAAGAGGAAACATTTGTATTTTTGTATATTTGTATTAAATAGGCTTAAAAACTACTGGACTGATTTCAAAATTTATTTTACCATTACTTAGAGGGATTCTTCCGACTCCGTATAGGCTTTATTTTATCCCTGAAAATAGATAGGATTTTAGGTGGTATTGAAAATTATGGAGTAAGTCGTCGAATAAACTGCTGTATGTTAACGACTTTTGCGAACGCTGCCTAAATGGTTAGAGATGTATGGTTGGTCGTAAAGTGGCAAGTGGCAAGTTAAATGAAATAAAATGTAGTTAAAATTTAGTTACCTATTTATCGACTTCATACGCGAGCGAAAACTTTCTACCCTTTTTACGAAAGACGTGTAGATGTAAAAGCATGAAATTTCTCCCTGTTATATGTGATGGTAGCGACCCGCCCTGGTTTCGCACGGATGGACATTTCTTTAATAAGCTCGTAAGTAAAATATAATGTAAGTAAGTATTTAGATAGAGTCAGAACCCACGAATGAAGTCATTCGTGGGTATCAAAATGTATTTACGTAGAAGGTTGCATCTGGAAAATAAGATAAATCTATTTAAATCAAACGATTTATCTATAATAAATCTACGCTAATGATCGTTTTAATGATCTAGGAAATAATTATTTTACTGACAGCTTACAAAGTTACGTAACTTTTGGTTTCGTTGACGTAAATGTTAATGTTTTTATGATCCAACTTTTTGCCACCGCATTTCTGTTTACAAATACCTATTTAGAATTTATTACAATTTAAATATTTTAATGACTAGTTTATAAAATGTTTAAGAACAAAAATAGCTAAAGTTACTCATACCTGAATCAAAAACATTTAAAGATATCGCAGCAACATCTTTGATGGCGAATTCGCGGGTAGGATTTGCGTGAACATCCTTACAAACATTCGCATGTATACGCATTATAGTCTTCACTACCTACCCACACAATAACGTAAGATGTCTCCCGACGCAGATACGATCAGACAATTATGTAACAGACGATTGAAAGCCACAGGCAAAATATAATCCCTAGTCAAAACACGTGCCGATCTGAGATAAGCGTCGCAAAAAACTTTGTGCCTCGCCTTATCCCAGATCACTGCACATTTGTAACTTGTGTTAAGAATTTTTTTACTAGTTGAGGTAGAAATTCTGGATTCTGTAGTTTTTGATTATAAAAATCAGTAAAATAATTATTTCATGTGACTTTACAAACTTGATTCTAAGTAGAAACCGTTTTCATTTCATATATTCTAATATTTATTATTTTTGTATGTTTCATTATTTTATTGAATACACAATGTATAATATATTAAAAGGTTTCATTATACTTCACCATTGAATAATTAGATTATATTTTATCATTTTTACTACAGTTATTAGAAGTCAAATAGTCTATCAATAAACTCTCATTTATACCTTATTTTATCTATTCAATTGTTTAAGAGATTACTTCGTGTGGGGCAAATGT
The DNA here is from genome assembly GCA_026546445.1 of Cyclargus thomasi. Lineage (NCBI taxonomy): Eukaryota > Metazoa > Arthropoda > Insecta > Lepidoptera > Lycaenidae > Cyclargus > Cyclargus thomasi. Next base: position 5,077 of record JAOTAV010059041.1, read on the forward strand.
TTCACTGATCTAGTGATAATGACCTAAATCTATGCGTGTGCGCATTATAACATTCCTCAAGCCATGCATCACAATGACATTATGTTTGTCCTTTTTGAATTCTTCGTAATATGTTTAAAACGATTTGCTTTTGTAGCCTTGATGTCTTGAATCTTGTATCAGTCATTTATTCCAAACTTGTTAAGCATTATATTATATTTAATATTATACAACATCTTTGTTTATAAAATTGTATTGTCATGTTGTTTTCATTGGATTTCTCCTAAACTACTTAACAAACTGTTTACAACGATTTCAAATTTGATTCATACACGCGTGCGATTATATCTAACTTAAACGATTGGGATAGGTTAGATCTAAGTTTTCTAAAAGAAATTGTCTTAAGCATGGTTAAAACAGTATGTCTTCAGTAGTCTAGGAATATTTTAAAAATGTACTCTCAGCGCTTATTGTATTTCGAACGAAAAATATACTTTCTTAAGATTTCGCTCTCCGCTAATCAAGGAAATTAAAAAAAAATAAATGTATGTAGCTTACATAAGTGTTCTATATATCTAGAATAGTCGATTAATTATTTGCAGATTTGATTACAATGAGCTAAATATTCGTTGAAGTTTAAGCACTACATATTAGTACTTGAAAATTTTAGGAATTCAAATAAAAAAGAATGCAATCGTGGACCGAATCACATTCCCGTAACAAAAACTATAACTTTGTTAGCCATGACAAATCGTCGGTACATTAAAATAACAGCCAAAGTAAATACTGATACGTCTCATTCATGCTTCGGTATTGTTAGTCCATATCCTGTGGCTGACAGACCCCTGAGCAAACAATCTTCTGTCTATTGTCGCATTAGGACTAATCCCAGAAACAACTTTGTGCTTTGCAGCAAATTCTTTGTAAACATTGCGATTGCAATTGTCCGTGTGCAAAGAACTGGATTATCTTCGATCGAAATGAATCGTGGAGAGATTTAGAAAGAGAGCTGAAATAATACTTGCAATCGTAAGAATTGTCTAGTGTTGACCATGTTTATGAGCGTTGGTTGCCTTCAGACAGTCTCCTAGATTTTCTGTTACTCATTATAAGTCACTTGATAATAAGTTAAATCATCCAGAGAATACTTATTCACCTAAATTATTTAATTTTGGTGGTAAAAATAAATACCGGGAAGATTATGATGAAGAAACATATTTTCACGCCGTTATATATATTTGTAATAAACTAATGAACTTCGATGATATACTATAAGTAGTATACTATATTATAAGTCAGTCATTCAAACTAAAAAATAAAGACTTAAACGAATCCACCGGAACAACTTGTAGTAGAACCTTCTTATTCTGAAAGCTTGCTAAATATAAATTGCTTGTAAAATAATAGCAATTGTTTCGCTTACATATTGCCCATGCAGTGTTTAATTGCTAGATGTTGGCGGATAGCACAGCATAATTAAAATAGACAAGTTTACAAGCGGCGAACGTTCTTTTATTAATTGGCTAGGTTATTAGACAGTACAATTGCCTTGCCATTCATTATATCAATAGTGTGAGCATATAACCCATCGAGCTATAGATAACATTGTTTGCTATTTTAATTAATAAGGAGAAATATTTAAGTGCCTACAATTTAAGGAATTATAAATCATCACTATAGTTTTGTACTGTCGAACAAATCGTCGCTGCGAGTGCCAAGTTCCATATATGATTTTGGTCAGGTTGTGGGAAACAACAAAAAACGTGTTATTGGATTGAAAATAAAAAAAAAATCACAAAATTATTGATACCACAACATGGTATATTACAAAAATGATTTTATCTCGAATGTCCAGAAGGAAACTGAGATTATTTTTAGTGAAGAAACGAAAAATCAAAACCCACATATGGAATTTGGCACTTACAGGAACGAAATTATAGAAATTGACAGCAAGTTCAAGGATAAACGTTGTTTGGTCGCGTTATATCAAATCTAGGTGATAGATCGTGCATAGCATTGAATTTAAATAACCCGATTAAATCTCTGCCAACTGCAGTATATCAATTTCTTCAGCGTCTTTTAGTATCATACATACATACTATTTTCATAAAATATCGCCGGGATCTACCACCGCCGATCGAAATGTATGTAATCGAAATGTTTTTTTGTGACAGACAAACGGATCCTAACGAAGGATTCCCTTACCAGTAACTGTGATAACTCCTGGAATGATTATTTATGTATTCCGTATTATCAGGACGAGGTTAAACGACCAAAAAGTATATACGGAACAGCTATTTTACAAAAATATGCTAGTAAGTTCCATTATGTACTATCAGATTGAAAATCTAAGTCAGTTGGTCGACAGATCAGGACTTAGTGCCTCCGTCTACTGGTCCTGTATTAAAGTCTTCGCGGTACGTACGTCTTAAGCAACCGTTGATCTCATTATCACTCATGAAGCGTTGAGCAAGAAGAATTACCGGGGCATTTCTGTAAGCGTTACCTGCGTTCCCATCGGGATGATCTGTCTCCGCTCATTGTTGCTGGCTTGAAAGGCGCGACCCAAATATTGCCACAATAGACGGAGCCTGCGGGACAAAGAGTACGTATAATTAATGACGACCACGAGACGTCGGGCGACGACGAAATGACAGAGCACAGCGAGGATGTGGAGATCCCTCGGCCCGATGATACTGAAATCAAAAAAAAAAAAACGTTGACTTTGGCATGACATGATTTCTCTCCGCTATCATTAGTATGAACCGGTTGACTCAGTTGAATTTTAAATAAGCTAATTGAAGTGGTGGTGGGTGGTAAAAAATTAAGGTTATCATTTTTACATACTACAATTCATATTTTTACGAAACTTTTTTTTTAATTGACATTGAAGTAACTATTGCATTAAAACTTTTAGCTTTCACATTTTTACAATGTGTAAGGAAATTCGCAAAAATAAATTGCTGTGCAATTCTTTTGCAATATTGCTATTTCTACCTTTTAATTCCTCTGCATTTAAAAAAAAAATTATAGCAATAGCTACTCCACGTATGGCTGCAGGTTCCGTCGCCAAGTCGCTTACATCATTAGATTAAGATAAAACTAAAACAATAATCCTTTTCATACCAGTGCCTTTCTTTCGTGACGAAAGAAGAAAAAGTGTAGGATGCGTTTAGAGGTTTTGTATCTTAACGCATCGCTATTAAACCAACTATCAAGATTACTCGTTCTCTCATTAAGTACCGAGATTGTTCAATCGCGTTTTATTGCGGCATTATAAACAAAGGCATATTTACGGTGATTTTATATAGCCGGTTTACATTCTAGATTTATCTACAGGTTCGAGTGAAATCGTAACAGTGTACTTTATCATGTTGTTAATGTTCCAAACGATTGTAGCTTTATTGTTGGTTGTTAACTTACGGGTTTTCGTACTGGGGACAAAACGAATATTTCCAATTAAAATCATTTTAGATGCCATCCTTTGTATTGTTACTTAAACAGCATTAAATTTAATGCAAATATTTAATATAACTTTTATGTAGCATGTGGAAATTGAAACAGAGCCAGTTGTCGGAATATGTCAATTCCACGTAAGTCGTGATATAGCGACTGGCTTTAACATATCGCGACCAATTTACTTATATCCGCAATATGGCTCTATTTCCTTGATTGTACCACGAGAGAAGTTGATTCGGATTGGTCAATTTATTGCTAACTCTACAAAATATAATAAATAAATTAAAATATAAATATAAATCAAAAATGAATATTTTATATTATTTAAAACATGACTCAAAAATATCTAGAAATGATACATTTTTAGATATTACGACGTAGACTTACTACGCGTCAGATTGCGGTATCAATAAACCCTTATGTATTGCGTATTAGACTCATTCGTTAAATGTACTTTGCTGCTAAAGTGTAATTTTCTTCGAAACAGCTTCTTGTTTACCACCATTATTAAGAACATATAATAGCCACCACAAAAATGAAATTGCAATTTAAAATCGCAAGGATATATTTATAGACAAAAAACAAAACAGGAACGAAATAAAGCAATTAGCGTCAACGGTGAAACTGCCTAATACCTAAGTATCGGACTTTGATTCCTATTTACGACCCTCGCTGCGGTTTCTTAATAAAGCAAAGGTGTTTAATTGGCTGACAAACTGCTGGCAAAGTAATTACGACGCGGTCTGGCAAAGATTCAAACAACTCGTCAATTCCGTTTTAGTGTTGAGAAAAGTGAGGTTATGATGGTGATTTATGGAATATTTCTTCCTGCACCATTACTAATTCTCACTTAAAAACCGGACAAGTGCGAGTCGGACTCGCGCACGAAAGATTCTATACGCGAAGGGAGTGAAACATTTGAAAACTAGGCATGCTTGCAATAGCACGATGTAGCACTACTGCACCGCCATCTAGTTTTAAAAAGAAGAAACTGGCAAAAAAGACGTTTGTATGAGAGCCCTTCTTGAACATTTAATTTATTTGTTATAGGGGCAACAGAAATACATAATATGTAAAAAATTTCAAGTGTTAGCTCTTCCCAGTTCTTGAAATCGACGGGTCCTACGTAGAGTATCGTAACATTAAAATGGCAATTTTTCAGGAAGCGAGTTGGAAGTTGTAAATTTAAACTACATCTTAATTTTCTTACAGATTGTTTTGAAATTTGATATGGACACCAAAAATAGTTTAAGATATGAACGTAAATAATAAAATTCTGTAATTATTGCTTGGTTTAGCTGCAATTGTTGTAATAATATTATTCGTCGGAAAGTCTATAACGTACATTATAAATAGTAACTCACTAACCGCAGTTAACGTAGAAAAAAATCATGGGTTACATATTATAACTTTAATTTATCACATTATACGGGAGAAAACATTGAAGTTTTTTTTTATGATATTTGAGACATGTGATAATTACATGGGAAAACTTACATGGGAAATTTAATAAAAGTTTATTGTATGTAAGATATTATATTTCAAAGTTTATTGTATGTAAGATTTTTAAGTTATAACTTCAAGAAAAATAAAATGGATTATTGATAATACTATTAATGGCAAAATTTATGAGAGAAAAAAGTAAAAATACATATTTAGTAATAAACTTTTAAACGCTTTAAAAGTCCGTGGACTTATAAACAACAACAACAAAGAATGAAATTCAAACCAAATCAGTCTGATCCCGTGCTAGGATATGCAAAGAACTATGGTACCTCTAACAAGTTTTGCTTAAGTTTGATTAGTTAAGCTATTGAAAGAATGCTAATTTTACATATTTTAAAACTTTAGGCACAAAAACCCCGTAATTTGGAGTAATATTTAATTTCCCAAATTAACTTTAGAGTTAAAAGTTAAAAAAACTAAGTATAGCCGTATCATTTAAAACTGCACGTATTTCATTATACTATAAAAGGCTATAATAACTTAATTCTGTTAGCTCGTAAACATGTTATAACTTCATTATAATTTTATTGGGTATAACCTAGCCGGCAAAATAAAGCTAAATGTACAAATTTATGTCTGACGATCATAAATAATTGAACATAGAGTCAAAGATTTCCCTTAAAAGCTAAATAATTATACTAATAACTTTCTAAGACAAGTTTTCTCCTATTTAAATATTTAATTTCAAAGTGACTGACTAATCTTTTTGAAATTCAGTAAGGAGAATCAGTCAGTCGACTAACATAGTGATCTGTTAACGCAAAATCACTACATGAATCATACTGAAATATGACAAAGGAAATACAGCTTTCATACCTTATTTCATCCTTTAGGAGTTGAATTCAACAAAATCCCTCCTTAACTTAGGTATCCCTATGACATAACATCTACCTGCAAGCCACTGACCTTAATATAAATTCGCCGGACTGATGATAAGCCTAGCCATGGTAAGGCGATTTGATTTGCGCCATTTTGGCGCTGATTGTGGTGGTGGGCGGGAAAAGAACTAATGACAGAGATGGGACAAGGAACCATAATATATTGATAAAATGTTTAATGCAACCTAATTCGATGTGATTGTAGATGAAAAGAAGTAGGTAAGTTTTCAATAGAAAATATTGATTTCCAATACCACACAGTTACCACACAGTTTTTTCAAACAGTTATAAAACTTATAAGTCACAGTTTTATCGGCTGAAAACTTCTAGCAATATTGAATGTCATTGTTTTCATTCATGATAAACCGGCCATTTGCAAATTACATCCGATTTAGTTCCTTCCCGAACAGGCCGGGCACTTAAAATTGTCACAGTAAAGAGCTGTCATTTCAAAGGGTATCGTCAGTCCAGCGTATTTATATAATAGAAGTCAGCGCTGCAAGCCCAGCCCGATCCGTTAACGTATCTATCCGTGCGCTAACAGATCACTTTGCCAGTTAGAGTGTACCACACCTTTTTGTTTATTGGGAGCTAACCCATACGTATAATAATATAAATGCGAAAATGAGCCTGTCAATTACTTCTTCACGACCAAACTGTTGAAACTATTTTGCTTCAATTTAGTATGGAGTTTGTTTGAGTCCCGAAAGAGTGTCATCTCTTCTCGCACGCAGAATACTTTTGACCAAAAATTTACGATTCCTGCGTGAAAAAGGAATTTTGGCGCAATAAAGTTGTGGGTGTCATCTAGTTTTCTCTATAAAACAATCTTCTTATATTTTTACCCAACTGCGCCAAAAGAAGGTTATGTTTTTCAAGAGTATGTATGTATCTATATATGTATGTTTGTATATAGGTATATATGTATAATTGTTTGGCACGCTCTGCAGCCTGTGAAGTTTGATGGATACATATAAGGTATAGATTTAGATTTAGATTAGTTTCCTTTTGATAGCTCAAGTGACATTGGGTACAATAAAAAAATTAAAAATCGAAAAGGTGAATTTAAAAAAAAAAAATTGTAAGGTCCCAAAAATTTTCTTCCGCCCATTTAAGTTGAGTAGGGTATTAAATGGAGGGCCTTATTTTGCGATTGTAGAAATTAAATTTTGGACATTTTGTTTGTGCATTTACCAATATCCTCTTAATTTTGTTTAATCATCGATACTCTCTTCTCACTAGCCCCGTCAAATATCAGGTCGCGTGCGGTGGCCGTATTGAGCAATTGCTTCTATTGTTCGCGCCTGCACGATGGGCCTACTTCCGCGGTAACCGCTCTATCTGCAGTATTGCCATTTTTTGTCAGTTAATAACCTTTTGGTAATTTTATCCTTCGCCATATTATTTTTACTACGAACTTGCAAAGATTAGGTAGGGATATATTATGTCCGATTTTTAAGGCTGAACTTTATGGGTCCGTTTTTTTTTCTACGCCTTGATATCCTCTGTGACTCTTTGTGTTACGACAGGCTGCAAACAGTGTAACAAGTGGGTGCACGCATTAATGTTTGCATATAGAACCTCGATAATTGTGAGGAAATCCTCACATCTTTAGCTCCAGACGTTTGATGTTGTTTTCATGATGTTTTTCCGAGATCAAAAGTAGCCTTTGTTACTCTCCATTCTTTCAACTTTAATGCTCAAAATCAAGTCGATTGAGTGCTTCGTTTGGGTATGTGAGTAGAACACAAATAACCAACCAAAATTTCCAAAAAACAGGAAATTGCAAAAACCGTTGCGATTTAAGCTATGCAATATACGAATTTGGCGCCAAAAAATCCGCAATTTTGTTTTTTTTTTATATATTTAGTCTCTCTCAGTAAATACAAATCTAATTAAACCTCTCAAGCCAAAATCCATTAATTCATCAAGCCGTTAATGCTGCAGAGAGTGTCAAACAATTAATTATTCATACACGCATACTCTCGAAAAACATAACCCTCTTTCTGACGCAGTCAGGTAGAAGGAGGGTTAAAACAAACACTTACCTTCCTATAATAATATAAGTAGGAGTACAGACACTAAACTAATTACTTTTACCACAGAATCACGAAGATTGTACGTCATGTAACGAATTACAATTACACCGATCACATTACTCCAGCTAATATCGGCTTGTTAGTGACGTTGCGACATTGTTTATAATAACGACAGTAAGTTACGAGACACCGGCTAATGGCGTATAAATATGAGCCATTAATGCTCGCAATATACTGAACTCGATAGGTGATTTCTCGCCATTCCTTACGATGCTATTTAGCAGTCAGTAATGTATACTGATTGTCGGATACTGTTTACGATTGGTATTCTGTACGCGACTGCGTCAGGAGGGTTAATTTTTTTCGAGGGTATGTTTGTATGTACAATTGTTTGGCACGCTCTTCAGCCTAAGTTCCTTGATGGATTTTGACGTTAAATTCGTGTTAATAGCGCAAGTGACAATGGGTACATAAAAAATTGAAAAATCAAAATGGCTGATTTTGAAGACAAAATTGTGAGGTTCCAAAAAATCTTTTCCGCTCATTTAAGTCGAGTAGGATATCAAAATGAAGGGCTCAAAATAGCCATTCTAGAAATAAACATAACTTGATGTAAATATCATTTAAAAATTTCAATGGTTGCTGCAGTCGGGTTTTCTGTTTTTGGATTTAATTTGTATCCATATATTGTGTAATTCATAAAATGTTTGCGTAAATGATGGCTAAATCAAAAAATTCAAAACGAAAAGCTATTTGAAATGATAGTGTTGATCTTGTTTCAGGTACAATCAGATTTTGCCGGGGAGTTTCGTTCAGTGAATGACTTTAGCGGTGGCCCAACTTCCCTAATCCCCTATACCTATTCCTATTGCCTATTAAAAAAAGGCCAGCACACGTTGCTGGTCTTTTTATAATAGGTAAAGCTTCGGATGTCCATGGGCGAAGGCAGTTACCTTCTAACAGTTAACCCGTCTGCTCGCATACCCCCTAAATTATCATAAAAGAAGGTTATAGTTATTATAGTTGCAAGACCATCGTATTCATCACAAGTAACAAAATATTCGCATATATCGTAGAACATAATGTCACGTGTTTATTTGGATAGTAATTCCCACGGATTTTGACGAAACAAAATCCTAATCTCGTCCAATATCCGAGTCTCAACAGCAATTATTTTCACCCCAACATGGATGAAACTAATAACGTTACCTATGTTTTTGCCGTTTCAGAATTTCCAATAATCGTAGCAGATGTCAACAAAGAAAGCAAACTTCCGAAAGAGTTGAAAAGTAATATCGTCCTCCCCCGAGTCAATAAACAAGGGGCATTTGATACACTTGTAAACTAATAACCAACCCCAGCTCTTTTATTAAACAATAAACTTGTGACGAACAATTCGGTGTTCGGTAAGAAAAGTATGAATCTCGACAAATTGGAACATGATTTCATCAATTCCATATTACCTCATTATTGGTACGAAGTTAGTATAAGATATGTTCTAAACGGAAAACTAATAAAATTTCTTTCTTACTATGGCTGCTTGCGAAAACAATTTTTTATTAATATAATAATATTATCTATGGACTAAGTATCCGAGAGACTCGTGTTACAGGTACGAGACAACGAAAATATATTTAATACTTTTTATACTATACACATTTTTAGTTTTTTTATTATATGATACACATATTAAATACACATCCAATACCCAGAAACATTGCAAAACTTATGCTCCGTCGGCGGGATTTGAACCCGCGACCCCCGGCTTAAACTACCAACGAGCTTTCCAACTGAGCTACAGAGATCGTCTATGTTGTATTAAAGTATCTTGCACTTCGCACTTAGCGATTATCATCAAAACGAATATTAATAGGACCGTCTATTTTATACCAATTTAAATTTTATATCCATCTGTTGGCCGCACATTATATAAACGAAAGTGTACACGAAATTATTTTTATGTTTGAAAGGACAAATGAAAAGAGCATAGGGAGAGCAATAAATTACACGACATTAGAGTGTCCGTCGCCTAGTGGGTAAGACCTTTGGTTCGCACTCGAGAGGGTGCAGGTTCAAACCCCGGTGGAGGCGTGTACCAATGAGA
>JAOTAV010059062.1:0-15039 GCA_026546445.1 Cyclargus thomasi
CGTATATATACCGCCGTGTTTCAAGAACTTCGATAGCGCGATGCAGGATTATTAAGCTTAATGTGGGTACCGCCACAAGTCCTTCGGGTACGGGCACGGGGCCAGACTGGTCTGAAGCGTCCATAGATATTAGATAGAAATAAAAGTAGTCAAGTCGAAGTTGTATGTTTCAGCCGCCGCCCGAGCCGACCGGCCTCCTCGACGGCATGTTGTGGCAGACCATACACCCTCTGGACGTTAAAGGTAAACGTTTAGTGCAATTCAGTTTATGTATGTGAATAGGAGCATATAACATTGTCAATATTATCGCGGTACCGTCGTTATACTGATGGTGTAATAGACCGTATCGCAGTACCAGGTATTGAGATTAGGATCATAATAACATTGACAAGTGTATTATGCCTCAATGAAAAGAATCAGAAATATTATACTCTGGATATATACCTCGTTACGTTTCTAATTGCTTCTATTATATTTGCAAAAGAAAAAGCTAATCAAATTTTTAATCACAGTCAGTTTTTTAAACAAAATCTCATACTTAATATATTATCACAATAAGTGATAATGCATGAGATTATACAAAACATCAGCTCTATCCAACACGGCGAGTTGCTCCTACATCACTTAACACCGCGACACATTACCAGTTCTATGCCATTTGGAATAAATTGATGTAATCAGGTTATACGTGTTCGTTATTCAGATGAGGAAGGAGAAGCCACGACAAGCCTCGACGGCGCCGCGCACAGCAAAGACGACGACTGTCTACCCGTTAACGTGAGTCCGTATTACACAATAATAATGAATGATGAACGTAAATGCTATACAATTATATCAACGTTCAATATTTCTAACAATTTTAACGTTAATTAGATAGATACATAATACTTTGAATGGAAATAAATCAGGATGTCAGTCTATTCTCTATGTCGTTGTCCACGTTTTTAACGAAACGGCCGGCGTTCCAGATGTCGAACGGGCGGCTATCGAACACGAACGACAGCGACGAGGCGGCGGGCAACGTGCTGGAGCCGCACGTGAGCATCGTGCCGCACTCGCCCCCCTCCCCGCCGCCGCGCGGCTCGCCCCCCGTGCCGCCCGCCGCCACCGCCCCGCCGCCGCCGCCCCGCCTCAACCCCCTCGCCCACCTGCCGCTGCTCGCCAACCCGCTGCAGGCCATCGAGCAGGCGCGCCTGCAGCACACCTTCCTGCAGAAACTCAACGAGATGTCGAACGCGCCGCTCAACCTCAGCCACCTCGACGACGAGCGGCGCGCGCGCGACGACCCCCGCCCCGAGTGCGCCTCCGCCACCGAGGAGGAGCGCCTCTACTTCAGCGCCAAGCGCCAGCACGCCGTGTGGGAGCACGAGGCCAAGATGAAGATCCTCGACCTCGAGCTGCGCCAGAAGGAGGAGATATTCTCGCTCCAGAAGCAGCTGTTCCTCATCGAGATGCGGCTCAAGATGGACTTCCTGGAGAAGGCCGGCGCCAAATGACCCGGCGGGGGGGCGGCCCCGACCTCCGCAGTGAGCGTAGTCACACGACGTGCCATCGTATTCTAGTTACCGGTTATTTTTTTTTATTGCGAGAGAAGGCGACGATTCGCCGAGCTGTGAGGCCCCGGCGCGGCGGCCCCGTGCGGGGGCGCGCGCCGGGGGCGGGTTACGAAATGTGATTGTAAGAATAGTTATTTTTGTAAAGTTATTTTTAAAATATTATTTTTTATGTTCTTTTTAGTAACAGGAGGGCGCATGTAATGTGCCCGACGATCCGTGCGGCCGGAATTATTTTTATAGTATTATGTTTAGCGGCAGCTCACGAACGCGACGCACGACTGCCAGACGTACGCATAATGTTTTACTATTATTATTTAGTACTTAGTGCCTCTATAGGGGCGGCCGTATTTTTTCATCGTAGAGTAGATCCGTTCTAGTTGTCTGCCAAATGGTTTATGAAACCGTCGAATCGTAACTTTACACGTGGAGTGGTCACACTTCCTACGATTAGTCTATGAACCACGTGCAAAGAAAAAATATTATTTAGTTTGTAGTGGTGCGTTTGATTTATATATCTATCGATATAGGTACTCGTAACGCACGCGTCCCGCGGTACTCTAGTGCCGGCGTGACGTCACATAGGTCGGTACATCCGATATATTATATAATATTGTTTTTTCTACGAGAGTTTCACGGACAATAACCGTAACTGCTCCACGGCGGAGATGTGCCAACAAGTACCGTTGTTAATTTTGATATAGTTGTTACATTTGTAAGTCATTAGACAAATTTTAAAGCAGTATATAGAGTAAGTACGAGTAGAGAAGTAAACGAGTACAAAACACGTAGAACAAGATATTACCTCAGCCGACAGTGTATTTTGTATATAATTAGGTTAACAGTTTTAGAAAGGTTTACAAGCGAGTGGCGGTGCCGCGGTGTTAATACTCCTACACAACTGTATTTTATAAGGACGATTTATTGAAATGTAATTTTCTAAGATCTCAGGTAATCGATTCTGTTGCGACGCAGCGGTAACCTTTATATTTTATTTTAATGACGTTGCATGTATTACAAAATTTTTATGAAATCGTGTATGTGACATAGTATTTACTTAAAACTACTACGTATAGTAATATTTTGATAAATTTACATTTGAACAATGCAAATTGTATATTGTTGCGTTGCCGCTGCAGTCGCGTGGAGTCGCGCTGTAGTCGCGTGGAGTCGCGCTGTATCATCGCTGACAATCGCAGCGACTAATGTAGGTACTGACCGTACTGTTAGTTTTCGATCCTATGTTAATCTGATACGATTGGATATTATTGACATTGAATAAAGAATTTATTTTCTGTTCCGCTTTAGTTTATTTTAATTTTTTTACCATAATGATAATTACTTTCGCGTCAACTGCATCGAGCTTGAACCTTTTGCAACGTCAAGGTTTTTGATTAGTCTGATACATCGTGCAAAAGCATCGTTATAAAATCTGATTTTCAAATAAGTCTAGGAGCGTAGGCCAGATTCTTAAAACTGTAAACCCATGACTTTATATGGTTTTTTCAGAAATGTAAATGAAAAACTCCCGGAAAGCTTTCTAGGTACACAAAGTTTTCCGGGAGTTTTGGTAACTTTTTTTTTTCTCGACGTACATACTCTTTTCGAATTTTTACTTTGCAACCTCGTATCTCTTGCTTTTCGCGCCGCCATATTGGAAAAATGGCGGCGAATTACAGCTTTTAGAGAATAACTTCGTTCCAACTCATTTGACGAAGAGTCGTCTACTAGCAAATTGAGCGAAGAAAAAAAACCTACAATTTATGTTACGGTCATTTGCGTCTCAAAATCCCACCAAACACCAGTTTTGACCAAGTTACTAATTTACATACCAACACATCGAAATCTATATAATCCACCAATATTCAAAACTCACGGAAAGCCGTCTAGGTAAAACTACCAAATGGTCGGGCAATAAAGTTTAAAAATTAATACATGTTTGAAAGTTATAAAAATTTATTTCATATTTCAACCACTATTTCTATACAACTTTAAATATGGAATGTTTAACTATTAGTCACGCGCTCATGTTAAATAAAAGTAACTAAAAGCGAAACATAAAATACTGTTAAAGTCAAACTGAGCTTACTGGTTCACATATTTAATATTTCTACAAACATAAAAATATTGTCTACTAACGACGTGATTATATTTAATGGCAAAAAATTGTCTTGCTTCGTATAAAAATATAATATAATTTTATTAATATAAAGTTTCAACTCACACAAAATTTGGTATAATATGTAACAGAATGCATTGATTAAAAATTTTCTCATACACAACAATCAGTCTTAGGGCCATACTTAGAGCTTACTATTCATGTACAATTTTTTGTTTGCTGAGCAGAAATGAAAGCAGAAGGCGCAGTGTTCGACTAGTTTTGGTTCTTTGGTGCGGCATGGGGTGAAGGAGCGGGAGCATGTAGAGTGATATCGATATATCGGTATTTGGACGTGACATTATTAGTAGATTGCTATAAGACTGACAACTGCTATTGGTAGGTATTTTTTTATTATTTATATGGCTTCGGAGCCATATTATGAAAAACATGGAGGAGGCTCCAAAAACTTATGGTTGTGCGTGACGTTTACTTGTAATTTGTGTTATAATTATGGCCCTTACAAATTTTATTTTGGAACTTACAAACATACGTACACTAATTACTACAATTAATACATCTCATCAACATAAAATTAATTGACTTTGGCATCCTTATGCAAACATTAAAAATGTAGCTCGTAACAATATTTTTTTAATTAACGGCCATTTTATAACTCTGTAACAAGAAAATGGCAGCAAAAATTAAAAATCTTTAAATTAAAATATATAATATCCACTAATGACTCATGCCCAATATCCAATGTAACTTGTAAATCTTTTTTATACCTCGGAATTTGATAAACATTCACATCACAGGTAAACACTAAAAAAATAATAAGTTTAAGTTACACTGTAGTCCGGAATCAGTTATTTTCATAGCCGATTTACACGTCTCCAAGTTATAGAGCAACGGGCTCGTGGCCATTGCAGAGGCTTCACTACCTAAACGTATTCGCTTCGTTGTAGAATCGCCAAAAAAAATGTATGAAAATGACAAAACGTAACAAACTCTTATGTCACTACCATAAATATTGGTTTGGCGATTCTACAAAGAAGCGAAAACGTTTAGGTATTGAATATCACCCCAGGTCACTCTTCGTCATTTAAGCTTTAATTTCCTAAGCGTGTCACGTTCTCATAGCATAATGTGTACAAGATTGCGTGGTCACAACCACGATCCACGAGAGTATGCGTGGTTGTGTTAAATCCATTTGTCAAACAAGTTACGCCTGGCGGCGGCCACGAAACAGTCACACAAAATCGTCCCGTCCTGGGTTCGTCATTTTGTTCTTGGTCACTTGTCACACCTATTATATATCGCTATGGTTACGTCACGCGTCAGCCTCCCTCTCTGGGTGCAGCAGGCGCGTGAGGGGGTGTGTGGGGTCGGCAAGGGCGGCGTCGGGTGAAGCCAGCGCGAGCACCCGGCCGGCGGCCAGCACCAGCACGCGCGCGCAGTCGAGTGCGGCGGCGGGGCGGTGCGCCACCCACAGAACGGTGCAGCCGGCGAACGCGCCGCGCGCGCACGCCAGCACCGCGCGCTCCGTCTCCGCGTCCACGGCCGCCGTAGCTTCGTCCACCAGCAGAATCTGAAACACAATTCAAATTACATACAATCATTTAGAATTTAGATGCTCATCGAGTGAAATACGTATTCAGTCAGGGCCGGAAAAATAATAGGTTGTAGCTGCTTTAGCAGCTCGCAAGATTTGCATTCGATATATTATAAAACTTACACCACATTATCGTAGGAGAGAAAGTTTGCCATGGGAAAGACATGCTTCGACATGCTCGGCCTCACAAAAGCAGCACTTTCATGGCAACGGCCTTTAATCAAAAATTCATAAACACAGTATATATAGTATAATAACTCACCTTAGGTCGTTGCAGCAACGCTCGCGCCAGACACAACAGCTGGTGGTGTCCCCTCGACAGTGGTGGAGCGGGGGCGTCTAGACCCCCTGCCGCTCTCACCGGGCCCCCCGCCCCGCACGCCTCCAACGCCCGCCATAGCTCCGCCTCTGAATACTGACGCAAAGGATCTACGTTCTCACGCACGCTGCCGGTAAATATGAACGGGTCCTGCGGTATCACACCGATGCGAGATCTGGAACCAATTTTAACCATAAAAAAATTATTCAATTTATATTATGATAAAACAAACAAAAACTTATTGTTATACATGGAATGAATGTTAACAGACTAACCAAATCAGCAAACGCCAATCGCAGGTTACAATTTTTTGTAGTGCGCTACGATCTGCACTAATTGGCGTTTATGTAATTATAAATTAAAAAATATTTTTTACCCTTATTTGAAACTCGCGACACTAGCAGTTTCTGAGATTTCTAGATAAGTGAATGAATGGGTGACTTTCACCTTTATATATACTAGACTAGATGATGCCCGTAACTTCGTTGCGCCAAAATACATTTATCAATCTGTACATTTTTCCGGGAAAAAAGTATCATATGTCCCCTTCCCGGGACTCAAAGATTCTCCGTACCAAATTTCATTTCCAATCGGTTCAGCAGTTTGGGCGTGAACAGGTAACAGACAAACAGACACACTTTCGCATTTATAGTATTAGTATGGATAGTTTTCACGTTTATGTGCTCCACATGATATGCACGATGCGTATGTACGTACCGTAGTGCGTGCAGGTGCAGCGTGGCTATGTCAACGCCGTCGATGACGACACGTCCGGCGGCGGGCGGCGTGAGGCGGGCGAGGGCGCGCAGCAGCGAGCTCTTGCCTGCGCCCGTGCGGCCCACCACGCCCAGCCGCTCGCCCGCGTGCGTCGCGAACGAAACGCCCCGCAGTGCGGGCTCGCCGCGACTACTGGAGATATTATAAAATATTTTAATTAGCTTTTTCCGTGGGACAGCCACGACAAGGGTTCAGTTTTACTGGAGACACAAATACAAAACAACGCATTTGCAATTTTTTTGATATTGCGAGTGGCCACAGGCGACGATTTTTGGCACTAGCAACTCCAATGGGCCATCAAATTCGTTTATCGAAATCGTACATTTAAGCACACACGATAATTTTTTGCATTTATAAAAACATGTGTATGGGCATGGATACCGTTATCCATACCAATAATGTTAGTCGAAGTGAATAGAAAATAAACAAAATAAGGTGAATATTAATATAAAAATTACATAATCCTTCTTTTTTTTTTTTCTTATATTTTTATACGTATCTCAGTTTGTGACCATAATCAACACAAACTTGTATCGCAGCACGACATCGTCGAAGGTGACAACTCCGTGTGCGGGCCACCCGTACGGCGGCCACTCCCCGTCAACGTCCTCGCACTCCACCTGTAACATACATTTACTATAATATATCTTTCTTGTGTGTGTGTTTGTCATTTACCATCTCTCAAACGACTGGACCGATTTTAATATTTTTTTTTTAGTTTTCGGGTCCGCTAGTTAACTTTAATTTACTTTATCTGTGAAACACCTTCATCTTATAATTTTAAAAAATGTGTTAAGATGGTAAGAGTACTTTTATTTTATGTATTTTATTTGCGATGTTATACTCGTCACACATCGATATCTCTGTTAACGTCACAATCCTGAATGAAACTTTTCAATTTAGAATACGTTGCCCAAAAAAAAATAATAAAAAAACAAAATCTATTTTATTTAAAATCTTACTACTAGTACTTCAAGTACACTTTCTAAAACAACAAAACTATGAATTAAGGATGTTTACGTCTGTTTGTGTGTAATTTAAACAGACGCATTTAAACAAATCGCAACACAAAAATGTTTCGTAGATTATATATCAAAAGCTGTTTTTACCTGTGTAATATACTCGCCAACTCGTTCTACGGCGATCATCTCTCGTTCGGTCTCCGTGAACGAGTTGAGCACGTTGCCCAGCGCCGACGTCAGGGACAGTGCGTAAGATATCGCCAGACCCACAAGACCTGCGTTTATGCATGCTATAATAATTATTTGTTAAATCTTTGTAACTACACTCATGCAAATGAATAAATAAATGCGTAATCGTAAATTGCTTATGTGTGACGGGCATTTACAATCTTACATATGAAATTCTGATATCACGATGTAATTGTCACTAACCTTGATTAACCTTACTTCTTTAAAACGGCTTTACCGCCTTTAATTTTATTTTTGGATATTTAGTTAGCCAGAGAAACGACTACTAATTTAAATGTCAAAGAAATGTTTGCAGCTCAGCTAGTATCAGTATACATACCCGGATCAGCTGCATGCGTGGCGCGCTGCAGCGCCGCGAGCGCCGCAGCGGCAGCCAACGCGAGCGCTGCGGGCGCCTGTAACCGCAGTGCGAGCCACTGCGCCGCGGCCGCGCCGCACAGTGCTGCCCGCTGCCACCGTGCCACGCCCTCCTCGCCACGTGACGCCCACGTGTCCTGCGCGCCCAACCCGCGGATCGTAGCCAAACCTTAACACATCAAATTGGTCAATTGCAAGAAAAACCAAGAAGTAAACATGTTGAAACAAAAGCAATATATAAGTAGTGTAAAAGAGACAGTTAAAGAGAATGTTGCAACATTTCCCGATAATTCTGTAAAAGCTATTCACAACACATTTGACAGATTAAGTTAAGACATGAGAAATTACGACTTTACTTTTAACGTAGAATATTTTTGAAGACACAAAATATAATAATTATTATTGCTATAGTTGCGATCTTCTATGGTTTACCTTCAAGTGTATCATTAAAGTGGGCGTATACGGGCGACAGTGCGACGCTCTGTAGTCGCTTGAGCTGCCGTGACGTCACACGGTACAACCGCTGCACTCTACATAAACACAATATAGACTATGGTTACTACATTACGACACGGCTTCGCTTGCGTGGAACTTGAAAATCGCATAAGAATGCTATTATTATTGTAAACATTATATTTGGAAACATGTTTTTTGACACAACATGATCAAAAATAGCCTATAATACTCTCCATCCCTTCAACTAAGAAAAAAAATTAATTATGTATTTAAAAAAATCATAATTGCACGCCATTGTAACGGCAACAATGTATTGGTAACTTGCATGTATAACCTTTATTAAGACCTATAATACGTACTACATTCCGACAAACAAACAAATACACTTTCGTTCTTACAATATAATATTGTATACTTGTAAAGTTGTTTGTGTCTACCAAACATATTTTTTTAAATAATTTACTCGAAAAGAAAATTATTTTTGAATGAATAAAGTTTAAGTACCTGTAGTATATAGCAGCCATCGGAAGCACGCCCACCAACAACCACGGTATACCGTATACGGTCACTATCACAGCACCTGGACATTCAT
This sequence comes from Cyclargus thomasi, assembly GCA_026546445.1. Taxonomy (NCBI): domain Eukaryota; kingdom Metazoa; phylum Arthropoda; class Insecta; order Lepidoptera; family Lycaenidae; genus Cyclargus; species Cyclargus thomasi. The sequence goes on from JAOTAV010059062.1 coordinate 8,979, forward strand.
TACAAGACATGGATGTTGTTAAGTGTTTAATAATAATCATAAGCCAATCATGATTAATAATAATATATAATAATATCTATGGACGCTTCACACCAAGTCAGTCTAGTCCCGTGATAAGTACTTGAAGGGCTTGAGTTACGGGTATCAGACAACGGAAATATATTTAATACTTTTATACTATTCACATATTTAAGATTTTTATTATATGATACACATATTTAATACACATCTAAGACCCAGGAACGTTGACAAACTTTTTTTTCCGTCGGCGGGATTCGAACCCGCGACCCTCGGCATAAGCTACCAACGCGCTTACTAACTTAGCCACGTAGGTCGTCAATTTATTCATACAAAAGAATGAAGAGGAAAGAAGATGCATTTTAAGTAATATTCCTTCACAGCTGTGTATATAACTCTGCTTATTATTTTAAAAAATTACCGTTGACAAATAGTAACAAACCATCTGATTAAAAAACGTTTTAGGATATCATTAGAGGCCTTTTTCACCACTTATTGATAAAGTGGCGGATAGGCTATCCTCGACTAAAGTTACAAATATATATCAGATATTTTGTCTTTTCATACATACCTGGAGCTTTATCAGTAAGTGGTTTAATAGGGGTTATAAATTTAACGCGAAACACTAATATGGTTAGTGCAACTCGATTTTATGTCCTATGAATAGATAAGCATTTTTACTCAGACGGCACTGGCCATGCCACTGCCACATGAATTAAAGCTGTGTATTCACAGGCGCACGCACACATAAGGCCGCGCGCACAACTGAGTTGAACTATCTTTAGCACATTCAAATTAGCACGCAAGAACTCACCGATCAACGAGAACGTCTGGGCGAGGAATATATTGAGTATGAAGGGCAGGCTGTCGTCCACCGTGTACGTGTCTGATGAGAACCGGTTCAGGATGCGACCTGTAGGGGTCGTGTCGAAGAACTTCACTTGAGCCTGAAAATACATCCATACTACTATTATAGGCGCGAAAATGGGTCTCTCTGTTTGCGACCTCTTCACGCCCAAACCACCGAACCGATTTTTCCCATCCGATAAGAGCTGCTGATGAACATTTTCCCAAAAATGTACCTTTTAACTCATGCATAAGTAAAACAAATACAGATGAATTAAAATGCTTTTCGTACCCAAAAGACTTTTTATTATTATGGCCCAGGCACAAGGTGATTTTTGTACTATACACAGGGAGTTAGCAGAGTGTCTAATAGTCCAAGGAGCACCATCATTTAGTCACTTCTCAACGACGTTGCTTAACTTCTGACATACAGTCACGCTACAAAATATCACATTGTGTAACGACCCTTAATGAAATCTCAATCTTTATGTTTCTATCATATGAAGGGTAAGTCATGAGAGAAAACTTAAAAAAGAAGGGAGTCGTGTTTTATACACTACATGATGATGGTAATAGGCTTCCTTACCTTGACAATAACTCTTAGTAGTTTCTTATGTATTCTGTCTGCCGCCTTCACTCCGCCGTACGCGAACAAGAACGCTCTCATAATAGTAAACAGGACGTTGACTAGAGCCAACACGAAGTACATCTCTAGATAGTAGTTGTTCGAATACACCTGCGCTTTGAGCCCTAATTTCGTGTCTATGGTTTTGTCTATGGTCTTGTCTATGGGCTGCACGGGAACAGAATTATTTTCATTGAAGAAACCTAACACTCCATTGACGACCGTATGTACTAGAGCATCAGCAGCGTTGAATCCGTGGTCTAATATTGTGGCGTTTTCGTGAACATTGTCTATGGGCGCGAAATGTATATTGTCTACGCCAGTGGAGTTTTTTTGTCTATTGTTCACCCAGAACGTCAGCCAGAGGAAGGTGAAGTTTTGTGACAGCTGCATGAGGACCAGGGAGAGGAATATGGCTACCGACATGAAACCGCCCACTGCTTTTAGATATAGCGCCAGCACCCACCAGCCAATCGTGCCTTGAGACATACTCTCCTGAAAAAAATATATTTCACTTGAGAAAAAGTGAATTTTGAAGTTCTGAAATTGATAGCATATTGTGGCAATGCCTCTTTGCACACGACTCGTAAAGCGCGTCTAAATAGATCGAACAATATTCAACACATTACATAACAGGTTCACGTTTAAGACAACATAAATATTATCACCCGTTTTTTGTAGGTAAGCGTATTATATATATTGTCGGCACTGAACGCGCCGCATCAACTTAATCGATCACCCAAAAAAAAAACCTTTGGGATACCAGGTAGACATAATATCACTTACGTCATTATCCAGGCTATGTCGGCTCACGGTGTCCAGGTCACGATCAGCATTCACAGAACCAGTCATCTCTGGGTTAGAGGGGGGCGGGATCGGGGGCAGGGTCGGCTCCTCTCCCACAGACTCCGCCTCGCTCGTGAGGAACTCCTCTACCTCGTTCATCACTGCCTCCGGTGAACCTAAAGAGGGATAGACAATTTATAATTTAATATAAATTTTAATTCTGAAAAAATTGAAAAAGTTCGTTAAAATATTAAAGTACTCATTCTATATTTTAGTTTCGTTATATTTAATTTGCCAATACAAAACGACAGCAAATTTCTAATTGTAAGTGCTTAAGAGTGACTTGCCAACAGCCTGCACGCGTCCGTCTCGCAGCAGCACGACGCGGTGTGCGCGCGCAAGTGGGCGGGGCGAGTGAGCGACGATCACGCGCGCGGTGTGACGCAGCAGACCGAGCACGCAGCGTCGCAGTACGTGCTCGGCGACACGCGCGTCAACGCCCGCCAGCACATCGTCCAATAGATACACTGTTACCATAAATAATGTGCTTAAACTTTTTTCTAATTAAACCTTTACTTACCTTTGTTGGAATGACTATAGAAAGCATCTGACAGGCATTTTGTAGTCATTTAAGATGATGACTAAGATGTTTTGACTGAGATGTGATGTGCAACTTATGTGTCAGATTCTCCATACTTCATCTGTCAGATAAGTTATGCATAATCTATACGGTACTTATCAGGAAGTGGTGAAACAGCCCCTTAATATAATAACGCAATATTTCCGTCTCTATCATGACACATAGTACGTATTGAGTATTGATAATGTATGTGTTATTGCACGTACCCTGTTTGTCGGCGTACACGGCGCGTGCGAGCGCAACGCGCGCGCGTTGTCCGCCGCTCAGCGTGCAGCCGCCCGCACCCACCCACGCGCCCCACCCCAGCGTGTTCAGATCCTCTGTAAAATATGTATAAATTGAATATAAATATTGATATTTCTTATATTTCCAAGTCTTTTATTGGCAAGAAATATATTTTTTCTAATAGGACACCAAGCAGCACATACATTAAAGGCCTCGTAAAATAAACTAAGTAAATTAAAAATATTCTGATGCATTTACCCTAGCAGGTGACTGAGGTGAGGTAGAGGTATGTCAATAATAATAAAAATGTCACATAAATTTTGTCAAGTTGATTATGTCTATTCTAATAATATAATTTAAGTAGTTAATATTATTATGACATTGTAATAATAATAATAGAGTTCTTGTATATTTTATATAATCTTATGTGTTAAATATATGTCATTATATTATTTATTGTGTAATAGTGTTATTTTAAATGGCGGTGGCTCCCCTGTAATGCTTACTAATTTTGATTTTAAACTGGTAAAACAAGTCATGGAAAACATCAATATCAAATATCAACAATATTTCGCAAGTATATAATATGTTTTAGTAGATCAACATTAATAATCTAATCATTCTACTTAAACTATTAACTGTTATTATATCTCTTCTACTTACTGTTACCTAATTTTACTAAAAAAGTTTGTAGCGTTTAGTGTATATGTATGTGTGACTTATTCTTCCGTGTGTTGTCTCGTGGAGTGTAGTATAATTTCTTTTGCACGTCAATCACTTGTAGTACAACTGCAGACTCACCAGTTAGTGCGCAGGCGTCGACGACGGCCTTGAACTTGGCCTCGTCGTAGGGTCGGCCGAAGAGGATATTATCTCGGATTGTACCGCGGATCAGCCACGGCTCCTGCGACACGTAGCCGAAACCTGCGGGTAACAGTTAACTGCGAATTTAGTACGTATCGATACATCACTAAATATCATTTTTACTAATACAAAAGTAAGTCTATGTAACTTCCATACTAATGTTATAATTAGAAAAGTGTGTGTTTAATTGTCTGTTTGTGTAGGACAAACGCCCTAACGAAGCAAACAATAAACTTGCTTTTTGGCATAGACGTTATCGCATGTTTGAAACGATGGAGAATAAGATAGGCTGCTTTTGTTCAAGAATACTCGTATTTTTATATTCCACACGAGCGTTGCCGTGAGCAAAATCTAGTATTTGAATAAAAGATTCATTAATAGATAGAAGGTGAGACAGCACTACGCTACAATACGTGGGAGAGACGTCCGCCGCTTAGTGCGACTAACCTCATCCTTCTCACAAACAATATTTGTCCATGAAGTGGCGTGCTTGTATCACTTTAGTACAAATTTGTCTTTATATTATGACTCTTCTTATATTTTCTAGTTGGGCCAAACAAAAACATAATCAACACTCACTGTTGATATACTCAGGTATCTGTATATCCCCACGCTTCCTGACCATCTCTCCGACGATCGCGAGGAGGAAGGAGGTCTTCCCACTTCCCCCCGGCCCCGCCACTCCCAGCAACTCCTCTTTGCCCAACTCCAGGGATATATCCTCGAGGCAGAAGGGTTCGGTGCTCTGCGCCTCGGTTGTGGAATCGCGCTGTCGCCTTGACAGTTTCTTGGTGGATTTTCCCTTATTCTTCTTCTCCTTCGCGGGCTTGGGACGAACGGAGGGTTTCGCCCACGAGAATGTCGCGTTCTTGAATATGATGACTTTGTCCTCGTCCTTGTTTATGTTGAGGCGGTCGTAGTACGTCTCGATATCGCTGTCTGGCAGCTAGAATAATTTTGCTTGTTGTTAATATTTATTATTATTGTTTGCAGCTTGTATTTACTATTTATTTTAATATTGAGATGCTGCATTGAGTTTGAACAAGATTTATTTTACTTAATCATATATTGTCCACATGAAATATTAACAATATAACAATTGACACGGAAAGACAACACAAAGGATCTGCTTATTTCTACAAGACATCTCTTCCAGCAGCCCTACGGAGAGAGTTTGTACTATATACAGCAGATAAGGCGTGCACACAGAATACGTTGCAATAATATTATTATGTACTCATTACAGTTAAAACTAATAAAATTTAACATACATATATGATATATATAATAAATAATATGCATACTATATGTATATATAATAATGGTAATTAAATGGATCGAGAATTTAGTTAGTGCTCTTTCAAGCGTCTTTTAAATACAGCAACAGTGGAGCTGTCTCGAATAGTGTGAGCGAATTCCACAATCTGACAGCATGAACAGTAAATGAGTAGAAGTAAAAATTAGAGCGATGGGACGGGAGGGAAAGATTAAGCCGAACGTTGGTATCGTCCCATGTAGGTCATGGGAGCTCGGGAGGTCGGGAGAAATTAAAACAGTCATAGAGATAGAAAGGACAGAGAGGATTGTATAAAATGTTGTAAAGTTAACAAAGGATGTGGAATTGGGGCGAAGACGGATGGGTACACGTGTAGCTAACATACATAGTAATAGTTACGACTAGACAATATAATGTAACGGGAGCCGCGCGGCTGACCGCTAATCCGGCGAGGGTCGCCGACACACGAGTCTCACGTCTTTGTTTACAAATCTCTGCGCCGTCTGTCTGTCACACTATTATTGACTATTTAGCAACTTTTAGCATTTACAAAAGAATTTCTAGGGACTCGGATGGTGATAAAAAATTGGTCTTCAAATAACTTCAAAATAAGTTCGTTCCGGTCGCGGTTTCGAATCCCGCCGACGGAACAAAAAGTTTGTCGATGTTTCTGGGTTTATGGATGTGTATTCAATATGTGTATTATATAATAAAAATCTTAAATATGTGTATAGTATAAAAGCATTAAATATATTTCCGTTGTCTGGTACCTGTAACACAA
>JAOTAV010059073.1:0-15037 GCA_026546445.1 Cyclargus thomasi
ACCCAGGAACAATGAAAAACTTTTTGTTCCGTCGGCGGGATTCGAACCCGCGACCCCCGGCGTGAGCTACCAAGGTGTTTAACCACTGCGCCACAGAGGTCGTCAAAAGTGATAAGTGATAAAGTATCTGTTAGGCTATCCACAACTTTTTTGACAGATCTGTCAAATAAAGTTGTGGTGAACTATCTGTAAGCGGAGAAACAGGCGCTAAGTTTATTAACGTTACAACACTACAAGGGTTCTTTTGTTTTTTAACGCCGCCATTTTGAATAAGCTCTTTCAGTGTCTAGCCCTACTGACAGTATCATCCTAGTATCTTTGTTTTATGATTAACTAGTAAACTGTAAGTTGTATCGTGTTCAATGACATATAAACTATTAAAACTAATTTATCGGGACTTAAACGTGACTTACTTTTTTCTCGACGTTTCGGCCGTGTTGTGCATGCGTCGAAAAAAAAAGTTTAAAATTTCATATAAACTATTTTTTCGCATCTACACCCCCCTATAATAATATCATTCACGGACCAAAGTAGCCTTGCAGATCCTTTAAGCATACCCCAAGTGTCGTCTTAATGTCACAGTAGTTTTATGTGAAGAACTATTTATAACCCGAATAAAAGCTAATTTTTTCTTAAAAATTTGCAAAAGTTTTATGTTAGGAGGCTTACGGGGTCATCTTATCCATTACAGATGTGAAATTTTGTCGATTTTGTTGAAATTTGATTTGGAGATAATTTGAGACATCAGACACGTAAAGGACATAATATCACCTACAGAAGTGATATTATGTCCTTTACGTGTCTGAGCCACAGGGCTCAGTCGGTAAGCGCGTTGGTAACTTAAGCCGGGGGTCGCGAGATCAACGGAGCAAAATTTTCAAGGTTCCCAGGTGTTGGATGTATTTTAAATATGACGTGTATCATATAGTAAAAATCTTAAATATGTGTATAGTATTAAGGTATTAAATATATTTCCGTTGTCTGGTACCTGTAACGCAAGTCCTTCAAGTACTTAGCGCGGGGCCAGACTGAGGTGGTGTGAAGCGTACATAGATATCAATATAGATATACTAGCAGACCCAAAAAAAATTGTAGTACCACCCCTAACATTTAGGGGGATAAAAAAATAGATGTTGGCCGATTCTCATAGATACCGGGTAAGCACAAAAAATTTCATCAAAATCGATCTAGCCGATTCGGAAGAGTACGACAACTAAAACTGTAAAACGAGAATTTTATATATTAGATACTTACTATCCCTAAGAATTGTACGGTTAGCGCCCGATAAACGAATTTTGGCAAATATTTTGAGTTACTTACAACATTCAATTGACATCGAATATTAGAATAATATTTCATAAATAAAATCAATTTATGTCATATAAGTAAAATAAATGAATTTGAATATAATATAAAATAAAATAAATGAATTTGAATCGAATCTAAGTATGTGTCGTCACAACACACAACAAGCTATTGAAATGCAGAGCAAATTATAAAAGGATGGTGGTGCGAAATCCGTGTTCCGCTCGCGGGATCTCGGGATACGGGCTGTCCAATTTGCCGGGAATCCCGCAAATCCCGAAAATCCCGCGGTTAGATAGTGCATCGCACGAACAATACTTATGTGGAATATCTATAGTAAATTATCATGGTTGTTAGGAAAGAAATTTCGTACTACTTTGCTTGTAAAATAAACCATCTAGGTCTTCTATGAATATTAACCCTCCATATTAATAAAAATATTTAAGCAATGTTTAACTTATCAAGGTTCGCTGTCCCTTTCTGTCGTGTGAACCTAGATTATTAATATTTTTATGAATAAGTGGGTTAAAGGCTAAAATTATGCTTCAGTTTAGGCGACACAAAGTATCGAATTTATTTCATCCTTGTACAATCGGGGAAGTTGAAACAGATACAAATCGTGGATCTGAGTGTTTGGTCCCTTTATGTCAGACCCAGCTGACAGATCACGACTTACATGGAATTGACATATTCCGACCAAATGACGTAGGTCCGTCAACTGTCTCTTTTCAATTTCCCCTATTATACATTTGTCAATACATATATTAAGGGTACCATTGAGGGAGTACAGTCACTAGAGCCAGCTGACGAACTGTTATTTAGTCAGAATAATAATATGTCTAATCGTGATCTGTCGGTTGGGTTTAACTTAACGAGACCAACTTACTCATATCCGCAATCTGGCTCTGTTTCCTGATTTTTTTATTAACCAAAGCATTAAAAAACACATTTTATTAATACATTTTATGCAACACCTTGTATAAAATAATTCTGTAACACGCTGTATAGTGTTTCCAATTAATCGTCCTATCGGCGATCCAATCAGTGTCGGATATGACACAGTTCGATTATTACACTAACTCAGACCAGTAAGTTTTAGTCGGTTTGGTAAACGAGAGAACTGACAGACAGGACAAGGTCAACACTAATAACAAAAAACTGTAGAGATAATTTGTTTGTGTGAATGCGCTAATCCCAGGAAAGGAAGAAAAGTTATTTTCGTGTTGGTCGGTCCATTTATCGGTCGGCTAAAGGCTATATAATATCCAGCTACAATTAGTGAAAGCCGAGCCGATCAAAAAATGTTGTAAAAACACGACAATTTATAAAGTTTCACTCTTACGTAGTCGCGGGCAACAACTAGTATGTATTTTTTTTATTGTAATGCAGTTTGTGCGGTGGACAAACTGCTTAACAAGTTACAATAAAAAAGTTTTTATCAACCTATCATTATATTAACCTCTATTAGGGATCGTCTTGTGGCCAAAATTCGACCATAAATATTTAAATCCATCGTATAGAGGAGCTATAAGAATATAATCTATTCTCAGTTGTAATCATAGACTTTAATTTGGCATAAATGTTTCGTTACCAGTCCAATATATTTCATTAAAAAAACACAGACGTCAACGATAGAATATTCTGTGTATGATTATCGTATCATTTCCAAATATTTTAGTGTGCGTAGCGTTTTATTTATTTAAAATATGTAAGATAAAATCATATTTTAAAATAATATTGGTATTCCACGCTCCTACTCCATATCAACTATAACTGGGAGAAATTTCATGCTTTTGCATCTACGCGTCCTTCGTAAAAAGGGATACAAAGTTTTTCGCTCGCGTATCAATATATAGTTAGATACCGTACCTATCTCTATGGTCGTAAGAGCAACTGCCGATTGGGAATATCCAGTCAAGATTGAAATGATTGTGGGGTGTGGAATCATCACCGCAACTCTAGTCTGTGCTGGGATTTGGGTCTGAGGTGACTAAATTAATAGCATATCAGCGTTGAAATTACATTTAGGTACGAGTCAAGTTATAAATCGTCGTTTGGACTAATCTTGAGAATTATTTAATAAGGAATATGCATTTTTTTTCTTTCTTTAAATAAATCTATTGTCATTGCAAAACTATGTAGCTCATTAATTTTTTTATAAAATTAAAAACAACAAAGTTACAAGCCTTTAAAGTAATCAGCTAGAAAGAGAGATCCGTTATTGTTTGTGACGTCAAAGCTGCATACAAAGTTCATACTAAATTACGTTTTGAGAGAAAGTGATGGGTAGAAAACTTAAATCACTAATATCATATTTATTTCTCAACAGAACTCAGAATTTTTTTGTCATTCTGTATAACTTTTAGCCCACTATTATAATAATTTGCATTCATTAAATTTTGTTCTACACGCATCTTCCCCATTACAGTTGTTTCTCACACTTCTTGTTTCTGCAGTTTGAAAATGTGTATTTTTCGTTTTGCCAAAATTGCATCTTGAGTCAAATCCCAAAGTATTTGTAACATGTTACAGTGACTTACTCTTGCTGATTATAAGTTTTCACGATAAGAGCCGCAATCATGCATCGCGCTATCAAAGATTTCGAAGTTCGGCGGTATATATACGATAACTGACATGTATCTCATGGGCTTCAGCCGGGCCGGGCATAACACCTCGCCCGATCGGAAGGTCTTCCTATGATGACCACGCATATTCTCACAAATAGAACCTATGACAATATTACAATGAGTATCAGTTAACATTTTTGCTAAATTAAGGGCGTTCTACACGGCGAGAACAAACATTCCGCAAAGGTGATGATGCAATGCATTTTCAATGTTACGCCATGAACTGAATATGAGAAGAGAAGACAGAAATCTGGCGTAAAACAGTGTTGTGCTGTGTTTCGTTCAGTGAGTGAGTTTGCCGGTGGCCCAACTTCCCAAATTCCTTATCCCTGTTCCCATTCCCTATTCCCTCATAAAGCCGGCAACGCACTTGCGACTCTTCGGATGTCTTCGTAGACACCCATGGGCGACGGCAGTTGCTTTCCATCAGGTAACCCGTCTGCTCGCTTAGTCTCTAAAATATCATAAAAAAAATTGTTTCAATAAAAAAAAAATATCTCTCTGCTCCCTAATTCATAAGATAGTAATATCCAAAGTAAATCCTGGTACAAATCTAGAGTTTCTATTTTTCAAGTGGCACGGCCAACGTTTATGAGTTAACTTAAATGAAATATTATGTAATTTTGTTTGTGTTTATAAAAAATGGCTTCCATCCTCCAAGGTCCTCTTGACAGGATTTAAAACTCCTCCGGGTAAGATATATCAGGAGCCCTCCGTATTATTTAGGGAAATTATTTAGTTCAGCTTCTTGTAACTTTAATCTTGCTCTTAACAACTTTTAATAAGATTGTATTATATATCTGTAATACTTTCATATTTATTGTGCGCGTACTATCTTATGTCCTAAGCCTATCTCTCTCCGTAGGGCTGCTAGAAGAGATTTCTTTAGAAATAAGCAGATGTTCTTTTGTAAATGTTTCCTGTGCACAAAAAATATTAAATAAAATAAATAAAAGATTATTAAATTCCAGTGATATTTACTCACTTATTCATAAAAATAGTAATGCTTAACTTATCAACATTTGCTGTCCCTTTCTGTCGTGTGACGTTTTCAAAGTTACAGAAAGGGTCTGCGATTCTTGACTCGTCCTTTTTTGGAAGTCAGTTAAAAAGTAAAATGAATACCGTAAACGCCAAAATCCTCGAATACCCAAGTAGCTGCATTTAGTAAATAACTACATTCTTAACTCGAAAGTTAAAATCGTCAAGTTAAAAGCGAAAACGAACGGTTTAATTTAAGTAATGTATTCACAACGAAAATAGCTGGGTGTCCGGTGATGCATAACTATCGCCCCAGAGAGCTAACATCGCTTTAACTACACAAAACATTGACGAGGGTTATAATAACTTAGTTTTTGTGATTAACATAACGCTACATTTGTAATAAACGTATTTTAACTCAATGTGAACCACGTCGGAAATAACAACAGAATTATGCAAGTTGTTGTGGGCAAAAAGTTGGGTAAACGCGAGCCTTCATGAAGGGTTCCGTACCATTTTGTAATTCATAATTCATTTATGTTCTCAGAATATGGTACAAATAGGTGTTACGTCATGTTTTGTACTTAAACATATTCTACTACTGGCTGACCCGGCGAACTTCGTACCGCCTAGCAGTCAATGATCTTCTTGCACTTCGAAGATTATTCCTTTGTTCATTTGTACGATAAGCTCGACGATTTCTCGTTTCTGCATTCGCACAAAACTTTCAACACATAGACAATAAATAGCTGGTCAAGAAAAATCATAGACACTTATAAAAAGACATTAACTCATTTGTTAACCGGTTGAAAAAATCTAATGTATTATTTTCAGAAAAAAAAAATACATAATAAATAAATTATTAACACAAATTAATGTCTAAGAAAAACAAATATATTGGAGACATTTTACACAATATTAATTTCTGAACGCACACATAAATAGTTACAGTATTTGACAGGATTAGATTGGCAAATGTTTGACATGTAATAATCAAATGAGAATTTATCGAAATAATTAAGTATTTATTACGCATATCGGTTTTCATTGTTTTTAAGATGTATTCTGCTATTCGGGACAGAGACAAATCCAACGAATTTTTAATGATGTTTAGGGGACGGGCTACCGGTCTCCCTGATGGAAAACAACTGCCGCCCATGGACACTCGTGACATCCGAAGAGTCGCAAGTGCGTTGCTGACCTTTATGAGGGAATAGGGAATGGGAATAGGGATAGGTGAATTAGGGAAGTTGGGCAACCGGTAAACTCACATACTGAACGAAACACAGTACGACACCGTTTTACGCCAGTTTTCTGTGAGGCCGTGGTATCACTCCAATCGAGCCAGCCGATTCGTGCCGAAGCATGGCACTTCCGCGGCAATGAGCATCCGTATTATGTACTTGAGATCGGAAAATGTCTCATTGGTACACGACTCCACCGGGGTTTGAACCTGCAGCCTCTCGAGTGCGAACCAAAGGTCTTACCCATTAGGCCACGGACGCTTTTAAAATAGTTTTAAATATTTGTTGTTGTGGCAACAGAAAAACATAATCTGTAATAATTCGGAGGTCTGGATATAGCGATTTTTGAGATAGAGTTCGGAGACCTTAGTTTCCATACATATACATACAGTTTTGACTATCTTTGCTTTTCTTTCGGAACTCTCATTGCACCTTTTAAAAACCTACGGCTTCGTCTTTCTTAAAAATTGCAGGTGCGTATTCAAAACGCGTTCCGCTTCGCTGCGTTTCTCAATGTACGCGAAACTTCACGTTCAAACATTATAAATAATTTCCATGTTTCACATGTGCCAGATCATTGGTTTCCACCGAAGGTTTTCAACACATTACTCTCTTGTGGGGTTCATATTTCAGTTCCTATCTTATACGCGCATTCATGTGTTAAGTGATGTTAGCTTTCGTTCCAATACCTTCATAATGTTCAAGATCGTTTCTGCTGTGAGGTAAATAATTATACTCATAAATGCGAAGGTTTGTAAGTGTGAGTGTATTGTTGCTTCTTATTGCTTAAACAGCAGCCTGGCTAAGATGCACCAGCGTGAATCTCTCTCTCTCTCTCTCTCGAGCGAGTCGATATCGATATATATCTCTATTCCCTAACATGCGTACGTCGAGAACAAAACCGTAGACTCTTCTCATAATATCAAAATCTCGACAAAACTCGATATAATATAAATGTATTAAAAATAAAACACCACATACACACTAATTACCTCCCAATTTTTCTAAGCTCTGTAAGTCTGCTTCAAGCTAAGTACCAACTAACTATTTCTGCATATTTTAAAAAGTGAAATCGATCGATCTGCATATTTTAAAAAGTGAAATCGGTCGAGAGATCATTTATCTTTCATTTTCTAGAAGTAATATTAAATCTTTAATCGGCGGCATAAAGATTCAGGCATAAGCAAAAAAACTCTGGCTATATGGCTGGCGTATTAGTTACTAAATGCAGACGACACAGAGCCAAAATAGTCTATTTCAATGTGCATTAACACGACAGGATACGCCAGAGCGATGACGCGGCGACCAAACCTATTGTTAGCTTAGCTAGCGACTGCCGCGAATTCCGGCGACATTTTTGTTTTAATGTTTGATAACTATTTTTTATTCCCTTTTACTCGTCTTGGCGGGACCACTACCGTACCACCAGATAAAGGGTGTAACGAAACTAAGCTTAAGGGTGTGTACCTCTATTATGAGTCCTTTTATGAAGTTCATTGAAAGTATCAGTGCTTGAAGAGTTTTTTTATAGTGTTTAGTTTTTTGTAGGAAAATTTACGACGCTAGGGCCTTTGGTGCTCGCTCATATAAAAAATAAAAAAAAGCTGTCATTTTAACGAATTCATATTTGTGGGAGAGTATGTCCATGGGCGACGGCAGTTACTTACCATCACGTAACCCCGTTTGCTCTCTAAATATCATTAAAAAAATATTTTTATTGGTATGAGGAGTTCTGGATAGTGTAGTAAACCGATAAAGATAACTTTATCATGTGTGTAATTCGTCGATAGTTTAAATCGTCTACACAGTTCGCCCCCGCCATGTAAACGGGGTCAAATAATAATTTCGGCCAAACTTTCGACACTACGTTTTAGCTGGAAGCGTTTTCGATACGTTTCGGAGAAGTAAACGATAAGCGCTATTTTATTGACGATCTCCGTGGCTCAGTTGGTACTCATGTTGGTAGCTTAAGCCGAGGGTCAAGGGTTCGAATTCTGCCGATGGAGCAAAAAGTTTTTCAATGTTAGCTCTTGGATGTGTATTAAGTACTATTTGGTGTCCGCAACTTCGTTGCGCGAAAATTTGTATATCACGCGGGAATCGTACATTTTACAGGGATAAGAAGTATCTTAAAAGCTATTAAACAAACAAAGATTTATTCAAATCCATCCAGTAGATACTGAGATTAGCGCGTACAAACAGATAAATAGACAACTTTTTTTGTCGATATGCGTTCTATTACTGCTGCTTAGCGTAATGTGGGGGACGTTGATAATTTTGTAAATATATTTAATGTACAGACACTCCAGTTTTACTGTTTTATTATATGTGTCGATTGTCGGAGTGTTCTTTAAAACTTTTCTTAAAGTAAGCTAAAAGAGTTATTCTCTCACAAATATAGAAACATAGCCTCTAGACCGAAGCGAAACATTAAAAAAAATCTGTTCGTCTGTCTGTCTGTTAGACCTACCGACTGATCATGCATAAAAAAATTTGGAAAAATTAGTTTTGGCCGAGAAAGGTGGCTAAAGTTCTTTGGGCTTGTATTACCGCTTATTGATAAAGTTCAACAAAAATAGAGTAAGGTCCTGTTTCAACTTACTGATGAGTACTGGATAGTCTATCCACAACTTTTTCGACAAATGAAACATTGTAAAAAAAAGTTATTCAATAGATTTTCCGAAACTTATCAATAAGCGGTGAAACAGGCCCTTAATCTGATAAATTGATAATTATATCTTTGCAATTAAACCGTCCAATTTAATAATAAGTTTAAAATATTTAACATAGTTCTACATATTTTGTAAAGTTTGTCAAATAAATGTTTCATTATTATTATTATATTATTATTATATTATGCTGCAAAACTAGATCAAAGAGATCGTAAAAATTCACCATTCAATAAAAATACGTACATAAAACCTAACCTAATTAGTAAATCCGGGCACATCGAAAAGAAAACACACTAAAACCAATTCACGAATAAACCTCTGACCGCTAATTACTTCGATAACAACTAAAATTATTACTTCTTTAGCCACTAAAATTACTTCCTTAGCCACTAAAACTATACGATAATTTACTTGTAGAGCAACTAAATTGCTTCGACAGCCACTAATTTTACTGATACAACCACTAAAGCTTCGCGCACACTGTTAAAGGGGGATGCCGGGGTTCATCGCATTTTTCATACCAAAAGCGCACGCGGTCGTAAAATTTGTATGAAAAATGCGCCCCGCTATGCTCACTCCTTTAAACTCACCTTCCACAATCCGTACACTGTACACTACACACGCGTGCGCCTGCGTCGGCGCGCCGGCACTGACTCACGACGAAAAAGGAACAAAAACCCGCCCTACGCACTGAAATAGACGGCGCGAGCGCACTGAAAAATGTGTTACACAAAGATTCGTGTGCGATAGATGTGTCCAGGATTTCTATGATTTTTTTCACACACTATGTTAGGATTATTTAATACATTTTCCCGTTGGAGAGTTATCTCGACCGGAGTGATACCACGGCCTTACAGATAACTGGCGCTTAACGCAACGGCGTTGTGCTGTGTTTCGTTCAGTGAGTGAGTTTATCCGGTGGCCCAACTGCCCTAATCCCTTATCCCTATTCCCTCATAAAGGCCGGCAACGCACTTGCGACTCTTCGGATTTCGCAAGTGTCCATGGGCGACGGAAGTTGCTTTCCATCAGGTAACCCGTCTGCTCGCTTGCCCCCCAAACATCACAAAAATAACATCGTATATTTAAAATTTGTGAAAGTAACACATCCATACATTAACGATCTCTGTCCCTAAACTGTCTATTTATAAACGTCCGGCACAAGATCCGACTGTCATTAGCTGTTGATGTTTTTCGGAAACAAATGATTTCTTTTAAGATTTCGATCGATGGTTAATTAAAGTATGGATTGCGGCGCATCTGTTCGCGCAATCTGTGGTGAAATATAGTCGAAGAAATTCATACCAATATAATGCTGAAGAGTTTTTTTGTTTGTTTGAACGCCCTTATCTCAGGAACTGTCGGATTCGAAAAATTCTTTTTGCGTTGGTTAGTCCATTTATTGAAGAAGGCTATAGGCTGTATAACATGACCCTACGACCAATAGGAGCCGAGCAATAATCGAAAAATGTTGTAAGAGCAGGGGAATTTATAAAGTTTCACGCGGACGTTTAGTCGCGGGCAACAGCTAGTACCTAGATAAAACAACTGATGATATTATGTCGCTGGATTATCTATTTAAAGTTTATTGCTCGCGTATATATAGATTACATTCTATATATTAATACGCGAGCGGTAAACTTTGTACCCCTTTTTACTAAAGACCCGTAGATTTAGAAGAGAAATTTCTCCCAGCTATAGTTGAATTTAAGGTGGAGCGTGGAGTACCATATTATTTTATTATATTAAATATAAAATATGCTTTTATCTTGCATATTTTTAATAAATAAAACGCTACGCACACTACAATATTTTTACATATCACGATAATCTTACTCGAAATACTCTTTCGTTTATGGTTGAAGTTGTAATTTTTTTATAAAATTTAGTCGCCTGGTAACGAGACCTTTATGCCAAATTAGAGCCTCTGATTGAATTAAATTCAAATTTCAAATTCAATTTTTTTTAAATTGTACTAAACATAATGTAATAGATGTTACAAGTACAACATAAATAGGTATATATTTTGCCAGTGAAACTGGCATGCAAACATTGGTTTGCAATAAATTATTATAATTAAAAGACATGCCTAAGTTCAAACAAGCTTAAAAAATAGTTATGAGGAAATTTATATCATAATTAAAGTAGAACATTCACAAAATCAGCATTTTTCGTTAACGTAACCTTCTAGCACATTTTTAACGAGCAGCTTTCTTATTTCATGTATGTTTTTGCCGTAATATTTTACATAATATGGAGTAAGTTCAAACATAATGAAACAGTCCCCTGTGCGTAATTGTACACGTAGTCACGAGTTTGCGAGTCCCCATTCCTATCTTGAACTCGGAAGACTTTATTAATGAGATGATTCACATATTTTAAAAAGACGGTTAATTTACATGCAACAATTTAAAGATAGTTTCATAGTGTATCGAAATGTAAAAATTTTTAAGTAAAAAAATACCACCAGCCCAATGCGATTTGGACTCATGAAGGGTTCCGTACTAGTAGAGAGCAAAAAACTTCGAAAACGTTTCCGAAACTCAAACATCTACGTGCAGACACACGACACGACAGTTCACGTCCTGTCAAGTGATAGCGCGATATAGACATCATAACGACATTAAGCAAAAGACCCAAATCTGGCAAATAATCACTTTTGTTGTAATAGAGCCACCCTGACATTTGACTTATTTTGTTTTTAGTATTTTTGTTGTTGTTGTTGTCATGTTGCCATAGTGACACCAGAACTACATAGTAAAAATGACAACTTTAACTATTACCGCTTTTAAGATACAGTTTGGAGACAGACAGACGGACATACAGACAGAAGGACAGACAGACAGACACCAAAGTCTAAGTAATAATCCCGTTTTTACCCTTTGTATACGAAACCATGAAGTACAACAATTATTTTTAATAAAAAATTAAAACTGACTTACAAAGGAAAAAACAAAAATAATAGAAAAGAAACTAAAAAGTAGTAAACAATATTTATTCTTTAATAATACCTGTTTCAGAATTCGGTGAGGCATCAGCCTATTCCCGTACACAATCTTCATTATTTTAAAGTCGGTCCCAGCTAACATGTCTTGATTTTTCGAAATTTAATTTTTTGACTGGAAGAGAGAATCTTGTTAAAGGTATTAAAGCCATTTATTTGGTTTTTATTACATAAATATATTCTTGCTACTCTAAAAATGTAAAGGACTGTTTCACAGTGATAAGTGTCGGATAGTCTTCGAATACGATCCACAACTTATTTGACAACTTTTCCATACTTCATCTGTCACAAAAGTTGTGGATAGATTCCACACTTATCAGAATCCAGGAAATGGTGAAACAGGCCATAAATTTACGAAATTATCAAAAAAATCCTTAAGCTACGCCTTATTTTTATATTATCAGGGTTAAAGTTATGTTCTAAACGTTCTAAGGATCAGATTGTCTGAGTTAATTCGGTCTAGACTGTATCTGGTGGGATTGATGTGGCGATCTCCCGAGCGCAGACAGTGATTCACGCCGCCATCTTGTTACGTCACAAAATGGCGGACATTCTGCTGTGTCAAATATTAGGTTAGGAATATCGTCAGGAATGTTGTGTAACTTAGTTGTGTAGCTTAAATGTATTAAAATTGATGCTATCCGATCCTGCAAAACTTTGAAAAAAAAAGCTATAAAATAGATCGAAAGATAATATTTTATACATCCCAAGAATATAGAATACAAGACTGACTTTTTTAAGGCGAATACTTGAGTGAAAAGACAACGTTGCCTGCAAAGATTTCTTTTTGTACCCATTCAAATAAAAAGAGGTTGTTTTTGTCACTCAATTTAAAGGTTAAAATAAATACAATCTTACTAAAAATTCACCAAATATAGAATAGAAAGGTAATTTCACTACAACTATATCCTCGAATTATATTAAATCACGAAAAAGCTCAATAAAATCACCTTAATTGCTTAATGCTGTAATAAAATTTTAACACTCTTCATGTTTTGTTGGTTAAGGCTAAAGTATTCACTCCAGCACCACTAACTCAGCATAAATCGGTTCTAATTGACTAAAAAGCGTAAACGATATAAAGATAACGATACGTTATAGTCGCGGAGCTGGACGGATTTAGAGCCCGGATATAGTCAGAGAGTGAGGGAGTGACATTTTTTACACGCGCCGTCACGAGTCGTGACTCGACTGACGCCTAACATAACATGGATTTAGTGTTACAGCTGGAAGAGACTTGTGAAAAAAATGCAGATAACATTTTTTTAATGAAAATGTTACATGTTAATGCGTGAGTAAGACGTAAGTGAATGAAAAAAAAATAATTTCGAGGAGGAACACTACCTACTAACGCATCACACGAAATGAATGTTATTTCTAAACGGAAATCAAAATATGACGAACGGTAATTTGGAATAACTATACAGTCAATTCTTATTTTGTTCTCAATATTGTAAAACGCTATTTTACAATACGTATTCAATAAAGAAAAAAAAAAAGTGGAACTAAATTATTATTATTAAACTAAAATGAACAGCAAGATAAATAATATATTTTATTATTTTATAATATTAGTTCTACTCATATTATGTTTGTGCTTTATAATAATAGTATACTCTGGTGTTAAAAAATATTTTTCATGCGTACTCCCCAACTCCCAAATGCCCTCTTTTATGCCCTTGGCAGTAGAATTTATCAAAATCTTTTTATGTTTGAATGCCTAGGATCCGTCCTGTATCTTACCTTAAATTTTTATATATTTTACCTTCATAAGGTCTTCAATTTTACATTTGCCTTGCCCTTTCTAGTCGTGACTTACATCCTTAAAAGTCGTATTATCATTCACAGTTTTTCAGTCCCCCCGTGTCTTTTTTAGTCACGCCCAATGTATTAAAGTACTTAATTTGTTTCCTGATGCTAAGATGCTCAGTGATACAGGGGACGGCAGAGGACTGACGGGAGACGCAACTGATTGACATATGGACAGAAATAGATGCTAATGCAAACGGCATGCAACATTGCATTGAATATGGCACTTTATTTTAGCTTAAAATTAATCCAGAATACTAAATATTTTGTTTTTTAATACTTAAATACACTAAGAAACGAACAGGCAGATCACCTAATGGTAAGCTGCCGCCGCGTCGTCACCCGTGCTTCCTGTTACGCAAAAAAGTTGCATAATATAATAAATTTAGCTCTCGTGGCCACAAAAGTAATGCGGAAGAAACTCAGAGAGATCTTATAGGAAAAAGCTTACAGATTTGTTAGTATGTCGTTTTGTTAATCCCGTAGAGGTAATCGTTTACTTTTTTAGAATGGCCATGTATATCATGCTTGTGATCACAATTTCATCATAGCCTGATCAGAGTATACAGAGATGCTCAGTAGATCATCTTCATATAGACGGACCGCATGTAGCTTGCATGAGTGCGCTCTATTGTGCTTTAGCCGAGTATAGAGTGTAGCAGCCATCAACCATTCAATGATAGACCATAACACAAAATTTCTGTAGTTAGAATAAAATAAAAAGTCATTTATAGCTATTGAAATAATCTCGTTGAATAAATAGTTTATTTGGATAAGGATTAGTATTTGACTATAATATGATCAATAAACATAGGCTCGTTACATAGTTATATAATAAAATAAAATGTACATATACATATTTTCATTTAGTTTAGGTTAATAGATGTAAATTTTTGTTTACTTGTATGCTTAGTGCAAGTTCTATCTGATTGTGCTTAACTCTTTTTGTAGGGCTGCTGTAAGAGATTTTATTTTAGAAATAAGCAGTTCCTTAGTGTCGTATTTCTGTGTGTTAAATAAATAATTATATGATTCACTGTCAAATATTTTATGTTTCTATATAACCGTGATTCAGTGAGAGATTTATAATAATAAAATAATTATTCTTTTTCTCTGTTACTGCCTTGTATATTTTGATGTTGTCTGTCGGGCTGGTATATAATTGTCTTTTTTTTGACAGAGGGTAATGACCGCTAGATTGGGCGAAAACATAATATCATCTGTGCGCCGCCGTATGTTTAAATAGGGAATATGCATGGTTTTTTATTATTTAATTTAAAAAATCTTACGTTATTGAAAAACGATGTAGTCCAATCCGTTTTTTGATAAAATTTAAAACAACAAAGTTACAAGCCTTTAAAGTAGTCAGTTAGAAAGAGAGATCCGATATTAATT
>JAOTAV010059084.1:0-15034 GCA_026546445.1 Cyclargus thomasi
CCGCTGTCGATCCTGGCGACACAGGAGATACAGTGGTGGGAATGTGTGGTGGGCCAAAGCCCGTTTAAAAAAAAAATCCCCTAAATATAAAAATCAAAAGTAACATCTTCTACTAGACCTATCAAAGAAATGGACCTAAATAACCGAAACGAGGTTACTAAAACACATCATTCAATAAACCACCTGACACGGAAGCGATATCGCACTATACTATCCAAGCTAAGACAAACGTTAGAACCGGTCACGCCGCTTTCCACTTTCGTCCATTATGGTGTAACAGCTTTCCTCGGCAGATGAGATAACTAACGTCAGACGGTCAACTCATAATCAATTCGCAATACTAGTACCATTATGTAAATTGTAATGTTTTACTATGAGTTAATGCGATTGAAATGCTTATTAAATACTAGAGCTGTTTTGTATGCGTGATCATTGAGATTTTTAAGGCTTTAGACTTAAAAATGATAATAGTTTCTAAAATACTCTCGGAATAAATAGATTATGTATGTATTGTCATTAATATAAACCTTCTACCATTAACATCAAATGACGCTTCGCAATCTGATGTCACTTGAGTTGCAACTAGGTAGCGCTAAAATTTTATATTTATTTATTTTATCTCTTACGGTACGCTTACAGACTACAGACTAAAAACACAATAAAAGAATATGATAACTGAAGAAATCTATTTATATTTCCGCGATAAAAACTATTCCACATTTTGCTTGACATAAATGTCCATTTCGATTACCGCTATAACTGTACCAAATTTCATCTAAGATGTAATTGTCATTTCGTGAAAATTTCGTCTCATGACATTTGAAATAAGGTTTGCTTTGTTTAATGTTTGTTTTCGTTTTTCAGCCATGGCGAGATACAAATGTCGAGCACCTCCAGTCAGAAAAAGCAGATAATTGGCACGACAGTGTCGCAAATGAACCGCTGAGACGTCGAAGAATGGGAAGAAAACGAAAGCGTCGGCCTCAAGTACCGTCTCTAGAAGATATTGAGTTTTCTGAACCAGTCACAAACCCAGAAGTTCCAGCATCGCTTCAGGAAGAATACGAGCGTAACACAGAAGCGCCGAGGAGACGGCGAAAGAAGATCGATCACGTCGACCATTCTCAGGATGACCCCAGTAGACATTTGTACACTAGCAGAGATGAAAGTATTGAAAGACCCCAAAGACGAAGGAAAGGCCAAAGAAGAAAACGTCCTATCGTTCAACCTTGGGCAGAAGTAGGTGAACCGGATTATGGACAGAGAGACCAAGTTGACGAGCATGTAGAAATCAATAATGAACACAGCTCATCCTACTCTAATAATGCTCAAGAAGATTTTAGCGACACAGATAGAATGGAAGTAAAAATTGAAGATGATCGTTTCGTTTATGAGAATAAAGAACCAGTGGAAGAGACAAACGAATCTCATTTTATAAACAATGAGAAAAAATTTAAAACTTACGAGCCAGATATCACCACTGAAAGAAATGATGACACAGAAAAAAATAGCTCAAATCAATTAGTGACACAGAAAGAAGGAAATGAACTAAATGAAATTCCCGAACAGGTAAATGTACCTTAATATTGTTTTATAAATATGATTTATGTATTTTGCAGTTTATAAAGTAACAAATTATATTATTGTTATTTTTTATTACAGAATAAAAAGATAGATCCACTCGCACTAAAGACCTTATTAAAAAAATCGAAGGGCAAAAGTTTAAGTGAAATACTACAGCAAAATAATTTATCATTATCGGACCTATTAAATGGAAAAGAACAAGCAGTTTCGATCCTAAAGAAAGAAGATTTACCACAAAGCCAAGAAGTAAACACTTCAATTGATATTCCAAAAACTCCTGAGTTACAAACTGTTCAACATAAGCCTCAAGGACCTAGTAAGTATTATGAAAGTAGGGCTATAATGAGAGATAAGAAAGTTGAAGTTCCCTATGTTACGATCAAACCAACACATTTTAACGAAAAGAAAGAAGAAATAAAAGTAAATGAATCGAACGAAAAGTCCAGACTTGTTACAAATAATTCTAATAGGAAAGAAGCATATAACACTAATAGCACCAATATGAGGCGAAGATTTCCAACGATAAGAAGAAAGTTGCGCATGAGACCAGTATTAAGTAATTCTTACAAAGCACAGCTCAGCAGAGATTTAATTACATTATCTTCCATGAAATATCACAGCAATCGAAATTCAACTAGATTTAGAAACTTTAAGGAATCGATGTCACCGAAAACAGAACGAAACGAGCCAATTGTTTATGATACTACAGAACCTGAAGCAGACTCGACGACATTCATTCCAGATGAAATAGTAACAAGAACTACATTCGAAGAGCAAGAAAATGAATTAACCACCATTACATATTTAAGAGACACTAACGCCGTTAGTGAGAATGATGAACAAGAAACATTAAATACGGCAGACTCAAATACGCCGAATATTAGGCAAATGGACTGTGATAACAAAGAAACCACTACACCTTTAGTATTCGAGTTAGATCCAGAAGCATTTTATACAAGCACTACAGAAGCGCCGACAGAAAATTATCCAACAACTACAGCTTTACCCACCCGACGACAAACCTTAGATAATAGATTCAACCGCAAAAGAACAAAACAAAGAACTACTACAGAAACACCTATAGACTTCGAAACGAAAGACATATTTAACTTTCCTAATCTAGTACCAGCATCGGAATTTATAACTAAAACTAAAACGACTGCAGCTGATGATGATGATTTTACCACATTAGAAGACTTTTTGTCGACCGAGTCCCCATCTGTAACGCGAAGAAGAAATAAATCCAGGAAACGCAATTTTAATCGTAAATTTATCGTTTCTACCACTCCAAAGTCAATTATCACAACGGAAGTAACTGCTAAGATAGAAATTCAGGAGATTCTCAACGATACCACAAGTGAGTAGATATTTAATTATTGATCGATTGACAATACTAACTTTACATCCAAAATAGTAATAACAAGTATACATTTTACCGCCCTTTCATTTCTACCTTTTAAACATTAACTACATTTTTTCATGTTACAGCTAGTGAACGTTTATCCAGGATATTAAAGGAAAGAAACATGACCTTGACCGAGTTATTCGAACAAAGAGAACGTGGCTCGAGTCATGTGCATTTGGCAGATATATTCCACAACGCATCTAGAGAACCGAACCCACCCGAACCTTTCTTATCCAAATCTCTGATAGAACCTATATCTAAAGAAACGTATCCTTTACGAGCTTTATTAGAAGCGAATCAATATGATCCAAAAACAACAATTGATCCTGTTACTGAACAGGTAGAGTATAGGAGCAAACCAATAGTCATGGATTTTGGTAATAACGTAAATGAGAACAGTGAAAATATGGGAATCATATCATTGTTTCAAAACTTTACCAAAAGCTATATGAATAAAGAAATGAAAAAGGAAGAAGACAAAGCAAAAACACCGAGTATGAAGAAACAAAGTGTCTCAGAGCCTAGAGAAGGCCGTGTTTTAGGAGCTGACAAACCATTGATCACTTGGAATGAAATAATAAACTTAATGCACAAGGAGAAGAACGAAACTGTACCTACTACAACGGTGATTGAATTTGGTAAGTAATTTAAATATTATTTTATTAATTACGTGTGAAATTAGGAACATAATAATATAAATCTTCCAATTCCAGAAATCCCAACAGAGAAGGTGAGCTTTAAGGCGAGTGACGAGTCTTTTGACGATAAGCTAGACATTCTACAAGACTTGCAATACTTAACCAACAACTTGGAAGGTCCAATCTCACCAATATCTAAAAGCAACGAGGATTTAAATCTGTACCGGGAAAACGACAGCATAGAAGTACTAAACACAGTAGAAACTAGCTATATGAGCACAACCAAATCCGTCACAGTAGCTACGGCGTGTATCATTGGATTATCTCTTGTCCTTTTCCTGCTCACATATAGCATTCTGAAGTGGAAGCAGGACGCCAAGATAATGAGAAATAATTCCTGTAGAAGAACCGAAGACGTACCGACGCCCATTTTCGAGAATAGAAAGGCACAAAAACTAAATAGTAGCACTCGCAGCAAGAGCCCAATGCTGTCGAACTCAAATATTTATGCTATAGACTCCTTGGACACACACAAAGGAAACGAATCACCGGAATACATGTGGGATAGTTTGAGAAAACCATTCCAATAATATTAAGGTATATAGTTAAGAACTTAGACTGAAATTATTTGTAAAGTTCTCTAATTTATTCTTAATATTATATAGACTATTCGATAAGCCTGTAGTTAGATTTTATGTTGCGGATGTACTACTACACAAAAGTATAGTAAAAATATATTTCATGTCTATTAATAGAAAGATTGTATTTGTAGCAAAGCTGACTAATTTAAGGTAATTTAAATGTTGTTGTACATTCTACTTTATAAGCTTTTCAGTATTGCTAGTTTTAAAAACCTCCTTTCAACATTTAAGTTTTAAGACACAGTATCATGTTTTGCTGGACTAATCAAATTTAAAAAATATTTCATGAAATGTTAAATTGTATTACTAAAATTAATTCATGCTTTATTTATTTCATAAAATAAATATATAACATAGTCCAGACAAATCTGTTTAATTTTACACTACCTGTAGTTTTCAAATGTGTAAACTTCTTTCAGCCTTTTCATCACGGGTAAGTGTTCCATAGTGTTAATTCTTTTGTAAAAATATGCATACCACCTCACAAGACTTTGGTATAGTTTCAGAGATTGCACATAAACAGGCGATGGCTAAAAATATAATAATTGTTATTGTATGGATATATGCAAAATACCATCTGTCAAATAATTTTTTTTGTTACAAAAAAATTTTAAGCATATTATTAGTATACACTATACTAGTAGCATAATATCTTTGTATCAAAATATATATTTTTAGGGTCAGCTTTTGCAGACAGAATTTACTAAAACTTATAAGAGATATAATCTTACCCTTAACTCAGCCAGCTCTTCCGGAGTAAAATAAAGAATTGTGGTATATTTCTCTGGTAAAACATCTATGTAGGGTTTCCAAAAGGAATCTGAAATGATTACACAATCCAAATGTATAAAAAAATGTATGTTCTTGTAAAATAATTATTTGGTGTAAAATAAATATAAATTAAAAGGCACAGAGATGCCATGTACATATGAAAAGACACAACATTTGATTGATTTCCCATCTTCAGTTTGCCAAAATTGGTTTACGACTTAAAAACAAAATAATAATTATTGAATACCCTTTGTTGTATAGTCCTTTCCCATCCCTAAAAGTATCTTAATCCCAAATACCTAACTAAATTATTACAGCTGTTTCACTGTCAGAAGGTGACATACAGACAAACACATTCTTTATAGAATTATACATAAAATTTTTTTTACCTGGATTCTGTTTCTCTAGAAGTAAATAAAAAGCGAGTATATAATTTGGCATAACTTTCAATGGATCTATTTCCAGGAATTGTGACAGTTCTGACTGCTCTGCGTTGGACACACTCATCATCAGTTTACGAGGTACAGTTAGGATTAATGAACCTCCTGTGAAGTCTTTTGTTGCCTTTAGTCCCAGCTCATAGCCTTCAAATTCACATACTTCTATGCCTGAAATGAAAAAGAAAAAATTATAATGAGCTACATTATTGGTAAATTTTTTTAGAGAACAGTGTAGATTGTTATAAATTAAAACTGTTATTTTAAGTATTTTACTCCGCTTTTTAACATTTATACAGAGAAATTACAAAGCCATACCTTCAAATTCAGCCTTATTATCACGGAGCCAAGTAACATACTTCTCTAAATTTAACTTTCGTGAATTTGGTTTACTTTTAGTAAGAGTACTTTCTATTTCTATAATCTCATTTATAATTGACTGCAACTGTAAATGACATTCCCAAACAGAAATATTACCATTTACATTACATTCATTGATAATACTAGTTAATTTGCTAGTTAAATTCATTAATTCCTTTTGTTTTTGCAGATAAAATCTATTCGCTTTCTTATTGTTGCGCTCAGACTGTTTTGATTTCCTTTTTTGATCCATTTTTCACTTTTGTCTTAAATATAGCCTTCGTCACTTGATTTCCTGTTTCGATTAGGTTTTAACCACGATGAAAGATTTATCAAAAAACAGCGTGGGAATTACTAAAAGTATAAATATCTCAAAAACCATTCCCTAGCTCTGTATGATAACTAGACACCACTTCTGACACCACACTAATGCCAAAAATGACAATTGACAATTTGACATCTGTTATTTGACGCTTGACAGATACACAGTGTTTCTAGTTTTCAAAACCTTTCTCCCAACTATAAAACCCAAAAAGGTGTAACTATTTTTTGTTTAAACTGTCTAAAAGTTAGTTATTCTAATTTCTAATGCATACTGTTAGAAATTTTAAAAATTATCGCCATCTCAACCGCCATCACAACATGCAAATGTAAAAAAAGATTAACTTTGAAGAAAATTGAAAATATGCATATTTTTATAACGAAACACACTTTTCCTGCACTTTTTCCACTACATTTTTTTTAGATTTTACGAATCTATTATAAATACACGCTCGTTTCCGACAAAGTCATTATCAGGTGTGATTTTGTCGAAGCCGATGGTGTATTAATTATAAATTAAAAACTTTAATTATAGATTTACGAACTAAAATTAAGAAAATGTCCCATTATGGACCTTATTTAAAATTGGAAACACTGCTGCCACCTAAAAAAAGTTTGAGGGGTCAGTGCCAAAAACCAAACAAAAAATTATTACAAGCTGATCCAATGATTCTTCGCTAGATGGCATTGCATGTTTATTAACCAGATAATATTATTGTGCACGAAAGTCGATACTTGCATTTTGCAAAGCGAATTACTTATACGCGGATACTCTCATATAATTTAATATGTTACAAAAGTAGTGGAAAAAATCTTAGGATAAAATTTTCAATCCCAAAAAATTCATGAAAATAAAATCAAAATTCCAAAATGTATCAAGCCCCTGTCCCTGATCAACTCTTAATCCTTTACGTAGGTAGTAGGTACATCTATACTAGTCTCTACAGACCTCAGTACACACATCACTTTGTTGCACGTCGTTGAAGCCAGAACTTCGTGCGTTTGAGTCCCAGTGAATTCTTCGACTACCAACTAGGTAGGTATTAATTACTATACAAGCTACTTCCACAACTCTCGTGAGGCTTATCAATTGATATCAAAGCTTATCTAGTCATCAGATATCGCAGTTTATTGTCCCCGCTGCATCTGGCAAGTGGCAATGGCAATGGCGGTCTTGGCAGGCGCGAGGCGGTTCCCAGAATCGTGAAGGCGCCCCAGATCGCCCCGGTGAACTTTGAATAACTGGATGTAATATTTCAACACCAGAATTTAACGCTCCGCCAGTGACGTCTAGTTAAACGCAACTGCGTTGCAATAATTAACTAATTAATTATTATTGTAGTTAGGCCGTAGTAAGAAAAATATTATCAACACTTAAACGCATACTTAAAGTCAAAGTTATCCGTACTAACAATATATCTTTAGAGGGGAAGGTGTGTTTGTTTGTCCTTCCTTCAGGCGTAACCGAAGCAACTAATCGGTTTAATTTTAGGCATAGACTTATTGAGTTAGCTAAATGGGCATGGAGAGGTTACTTATGAAGTAAAAAAAACAACGAAAATACGGTACCAATACCAATTGAGAAACCTCCCCTTTTCTGGAAGTCGGTTAACAAACGTCATGTTTCAAAAACAATCCTACTTTCGCAATTTTCGGGGTCCATGCGAGAGTCTACGTGGGGCGACCTTCCAGAGCGCCGCGCCGCGCAGGGTAAAACAGGTGCTGCTGCCTGTCATGTATAGGACTATAGTGGGTAGTTGGCCGTTTATTGTATACGACTTGATCATAGACGTGGAGTAGAGTACTTAACCCTTGGTCGGTCGCGCTTTTAAAATTACGCCGTCCGTCGGTCATCTGGGGTCGCTAGAGACTGTTCACGCTGGGGTGCAGCGTGAACAAACAATACAAATATAACATACAGAAAACGTACGCCAACTCATATTAGTTGCGATTATGTCGAAATATTCCTTTTAGGAAGCTACCGAAAGAACAGAGGACCTAAGTAGGTCGTAATAGCAATATTGCAAAGGAATTGTTCTACAATTCGTTTTCGTATTATATACATATTGCGAAAAAATCGAATAGTTTTTATAAAAAAATTACTTCAAAATCAATTTGAATTAACCATGAAATCACTGTTTTGCAAAATTAGTAGTTATCTACGAGAAAAATGACAAAATGAATTGCTGTTGGCAATATTGCGAAGTGACCTTTTTAAGGCGGCAGAGCTGCTACGATTAAATAGATCACATGCGACCTACTGAGGATTAATAACCTACCTATTTCCTAAAATTTTGTAGGTATTTATTATTAGATATTTTACTAAAAACTGCAGCTGATCGCATCACATCCACTGACTTATACGAAACTAACCGAAGTCAGGCTTCTCAGAAGCAAAGGAAAATCTAAATACCTATGCAGATTGTAGAGACCGTAACATTGGAAACGAGATACAAGAAAACGCTTCTCGGTAATGGAGAGGTCTATCCGCGCTTTAAAAGGTTTGTCCAATATCTACTTACTTAGTGATATAGTATAAAAATTCTTATTTTTTTAAATGATATTTCGGAGGCAAGTGAACCGACAGGCTACCTGATGGCAAAGCAATTGCCGTCACCCATTGACATTCGCGACATTCAAAGTGATTGAAGTGCGTTGCCGGCCTTTATGAGGAAATGGAAATAGGGAATTAGGGAAGTTTCACCACCGGTAAACTCACTCACTGAACGAAACACAGCACAGCGCCGTTTCACGCCAGTTTTTCTGTGAGGGCGTGGTAGCACTCCCGTTGAACCGGCCCATTCGTGCCGAAGCATGGCATATATATTTGATGGCAATATTTTTAACCGACTTCCAAAAAATGAGCTTTCTTAATTCGACCGTATATATTATGTTCTTTTTGGAATTCTTGACACGTACAAACCCTAAAGTATTATCCATTTACTATTGTTAACCCGTATAAATACATAATGTAACAAAAGTAAGTGATACATCTTCGAGGATCATATGTGTCCGTGATATAGAGTTAACTGTGCAAGTAGCAACGCTGAATATAATTTTTTTTTTTGGTGATTTGTATGGGCAAACTCATGTCACTCGGGCGCTTGGCATACAAGTCAGGATTTTTTTTGCTTTCAACGCTGCTTCTGTTACAGTGAGCTTTATATATCAGGGGCACACATCCTGTATAAATTTTGGGTCAGAAACAGACACACTAGAAATACAATGTTAAAATGTAAAAATTTTATGTTATGCTTCGATTTTTTTTGTATTTGCTGAATGCCACAATTCAACGTGTCAAATAACTAAAAACAAAATTCAAATTATTGAAGAGAAATAAGTTCTCATTTGAAAGGCTGATTCAAAATTACGCATACCTGCGTATAGGGCACAGACCCCACGCCTAGGCTTTTAATTTAAGCCTATAACTTATCCTGCGGCACCTATGCTAATCATAGACTGGTGAACTAATTGTATGGCTAAATGGAATAGTCGACGACAAATTCCAGAGAGACACGCCTTTCATTATGTCACCGACCACCGATCTCTTATTGTCTGGTTAGGTTGAATTTAAGCATAAAGCATCGATTACTTGTGTCCGTTGATGCAAGTTCATTTACACTTTATCAGCAGGCCGGCTCACACGACAGGGAAAACACCGCGGCCTCACAGAAGACTGGCATGAAAATTGAAACGGTTGCGCTGTGTTTCGTCCAATAATTGAGTTTTTTTTATTTATGAATCTTCCCCCTAACATAATCAGGGCTTGTTATGATCTAATACAGTTTCTTATTTCTAACATCATTGTTGTTTTTTGAATAATAATCATCATTGAAATTAAATTTCCAATTAAACTTCTCTATATAAAAATGTCAAAATAAATTACAATTCAATATAAATAAAATTCAAATTATACAACTAAATCATAACTAATACGGCATAATATTCAACTAACCCTAATGTCACAGTTTTACCTACACAATAGAAAACCTAAGACTAGCATAACAACAAAATACTAGAATTTCTTTTATTGACCACTTTCACTATTATTTTACAGTAGGCCAAAAATACCTCCCTTTTATTGCCCCCCAGGACAGATGGAAGATTCTCACACATTACCGATGTACCCAGTTTTTGCTTAGTATTATATCTACTGCTAGCACAAGTTGGACACTCGAATAACAGGTGAGGAACTGCCTCCTCAACTCCTGGCTGACACAGGCCCGACGGATCCTCTTTCAACTTAAACCTATGCAAGTAGAAGGCAAATCCGCCATGTCCAGTCAGAATCTGTGTGATGTGTGATGTCTATATTTTTGACTATCTTATATGCAGCAGCAGCGCTTGGAAAAAAGAGCTTCGTGACTGCGGCCGTCCCTCCCACTTCGTATCTCCTGTCCCATTCATCTATCGTATCCTGTCTTAAAATGCGCTTGACGGATGAGACAGGACACATATCGTAGTCAGGTTTCCTTCGCAATCAATCCAATATTTTATTTTATAAAAAGTTTTAAATTAAGAAAAAAGAAAAACAAAATAAGGCGATGGGATTCGAATCAAACCTTGAATATTTAATTTATTTTATGTATTGTTATAGCGGAAAAAGAAAAACATATTCTGTAAAAATTTGGTAATAGTTCTCTAGCTGTTACCGTTCTTGAGATACAGCCTGGAGACAGACAGACATCGAAGCCTTAGTAATAGGGTCCCGTTTTTAACCTTTGGGTATGAATACCTAAAAAATACGTCTATAATAAGTACTGTTACCTGCAATGGTACCAACTTATCAGTCTTTCAAAAAAATGGATCATCATTTTAAGGAAAAGAGCAATGTCACATAACTTCGTTGCTTGGGTATATCCAAATTGGTACTATATACCAGATTGATATTTTTGCTTATTTTGGTTTGTATTTATTACTGGTGCCCGCAACTTCATTGCGCAAAAAAAATTATATCACATGGGAACCGTACATTTTTCCGGGATAAAAGTATCCCATATGTTGACCAGATCTAAGAGCTATTAAACAAAAAAAGATTTATTCAAATCCGTCCAGTATTTCCTGAGATAAACGCGTGAAACAGATAAACTTTTTTGTCGATATGTGTTCTATTACGGTTCCTGAGCACCCCCACATTTATTATTTTGTAAAAATATTAAATGTACAGACACTCCAATTTAACTGTTTTATTATATGTATAGATAGGTGGTTTTTGAGAGCTTACTTACCGACCTTGAGTTAGGTACAACTTAGTCATAAGTTTTTGTATTAAACTATTATTAGTATTTGTTTATGAGGATGTTATGAGTAATATGTGTGACTTCTTCAGTCAAGGTTTTTGCGATGGATCTGTCAAAGTCTTCTTCGATGTAATAAATATCCTGTTTTTTATTTGTTTTCATCTTGTGCTTTGATGGTATTTGCAGCTTCAAAATAAACTTTAACCCTTAAGTCGTAATATATATTAAATAATATTACGACTTAAATAAATTAATAAAAAAATAAATAACCCGATGTAATGTAATTCTCAGGATAATATTTTACAAATCTTGTAAGTTATAGCAACTTATGTTACGTAATCATTTAGTTACTTAGACAATCCTCGTATCTTTAATTTAAAATTATTATTTTTGTCCAAAATTGACCATTTGTGCAAAAAACGTCTGATTATAAATTTTTAGGTACCCGCTTCTTCTACGTCTTATGTTTTCTATTATTTTATCAAAAACTACCAAAAGAACTAAAAGTTATTAAGAGATATCCAAAAGTTAAATCATACAGCAGACACCTATTGCTTACAGAAACTCCAAGGCCTTACTAGTTACTCCAAATGAAATACCTACTTAGTGATTTTCACCACGTCCCAGTAGGTAAACTACAAACAACCATTTGATAGCATTCTGTTAACCATGAGGTCAGCGGTCGTGGAATACATTAGTGGATACTTAATCTAGGCTCAAACACGACACGAGTTTGTATGAAATCATTACTTCTTAGCGGTAAGGCGAGAAGAATATTTATATGGCTAGATGATGGTCGCATTGGTTTCGTAAAAATTCAACTACCGCAGAAGCGCGTAAGGATAATCCTAGATGTAATTTCTCGAAACTCAAAGTACTTTTATACCCAGAAGTCAGAACATACCCAGCAAAATTAACTTAGCGGTTTCAAGGTGGAGAGGTGACAGGATAGACCTTTAGTTCACACTCGAGGTGGTGCAAAGATTCGATCCCGGATGGGACATACTAATGATATGTTTTCTGATGAAGCACGAAGAGTATAAGAATAGTACGGAAGACGGATATTCATTGCTATAGGACAGCCATGTTCCGGCATGAACAGGCTCGATCGAACAAATACCACGGCCTCACAGCAAAACCGGCGTGAAACAGCGCTAGCGCTATTTCTTCGAGTGAGTGCAGAGTTTACCGGACGCCCAATTCCCTTTCTCGCAAAATATACACCTTTATAAAAAAGGCATCGCACTTGAAAGTCGCATCTCTTCTGATGTTGCAAGAGTCCATGGGCGGGAAGTTGCTTTTCATCAGGTCAAAAGTCTTCTCGTTTGCTTTGATAAGTTAAATTGTCCGCAAAGCTATTCACATCACTAAAGAGCTCTGTCGTTTTTGGACCCCCCACTTCTTATTAAAGCTATAGATCGTCCGTGACTGACTCCGTATTGATTTTACAAATAGTAATTGCATATCCATTTTAACAGCCACTTTTGACCATACAAATTAAAGCTTGTTAGCCAGGGCCTGCACCGGGTCCATATTTAGCTTAACTTCTTAGCTTGTATTTTTCCTCCAATAGGTAACATGATAATTTACCATTTATATTACCCGAGTTGCGGTTGATACTTGCAATAAACTACGTCATACCTGACGTCCATAAAGTCAGGTTATGACGCCGGAGGTTGCGAACAGATGGGTATGAGCCTTAATCTTAATCTTATCGATATCGATAAATTTGATTGTTAGGATTTAGGTATCAGAACATGCCTAATAATAACAGTTTCAAGATTAAAATCATTTTTTTCTGAGTAAATTTGAATTAAATATTTTTAGAATATCTACATGTTGACCTTATATATATTCGAATCGATCCGAAGTGGATCTTGGCCTCTGAAAAGAGCTTCCGCCATTGAGTTCCTGCGCCACCTCCAGCCAGTTACTGTCTTGAAGGTCCCGCAGGACAGCCTCAGCAGCATATCTAAAGTGATATCGGGGGCGCCCTATAGGTTGACGTCGTGTTGGACGGCCCCAATACGCTCTTTTTACTCCGCGGTCTTCTCCCATTCTTTGTGGCCCAGCCAACGGAGTCGGTGAGACTATGTATCTTTGATTATATTGGGTTGAGCCACCAGTTCTTCAGTTTCGATATTCGCCAACAGCCGTCATCTGTTTTAATTAGGCCCAGGATTTATCAGATGACTTTACTCTCGAATAGAAGTTTATTCTCCTTTAGTCTCGGTGTCTAAGCCTCACAGCGGTACACTATCATACATATTTTTGTATTTTTGCTGAGAAGCTTGGACACGAGTATCTTATAAAGTGCTGCGCTGCATTGCAAGCAAATGTCAATTTCGTACTCCCGACTGTTGGTATCAGTCACAGTACACCCCAGGTACTTAAATTTATGTACTCCCCTGAACGTTGTATCTCCAACACGTAGGTCTTGGCAATATGTACACGTGTTTTTGTAGTGTCTCATGTAAAGATATTCCGCTTTATCGTGACGGATTCTGAGCCCGTTCTGGCTTCCGTCTCTAAAGTTGTAATGATCTCTATTACTTCTCCTCGAGTTTCCCCTAACAGGGCTAGGTCATCTGCATACCCTATCACTTTATGCCATGCAACGTTAAGGCGTAAAACCTTTCTCAGGACGTATTGTAGTACAAGATTAAAGAGCATAGGCGACTGGCATCCCCCTGTTTTAGACCGGTTACAACCGGTTCCGCACAGGCTACACTCCGATTTCGCAACTCTAATCATCGTGAAGATTTTGTTCAGGATATTGAAACACCTCAAAATTGATTACAGGGCATCTCTGTTAATACTGTCATAGGCTTTGGTGAAATCCGCAATATTGGGCGTACTTCCATCTCTTTTCCATCAACTGCTTCAATGTAAGATTTAGTCACAGAATAGACTATACGCTGATAACCGCTATTGCATCAAAATGAAGTCTCTTTGCTGTTCTTATGACGTTTCTTACTGTAGTAGTAATTCATCATACTTAGGTTTTCATTTCGTATCGTGCCCTGATAGTATCTTATACTTTCTTTTTTCCTCTACTATCTTATTATACTATTCCTCCCACCACTTTTTTTCTACTCTCACTCTTTCTGCCAGCCACTTTGAGTCCAATTTCTTTTACCGTTATTTTCATCTTTTCCCAATTAGGTCAGTGTTTCCTTATATGTATAAGGATGGTAAACGATGATTCTGTTTATCGTCAGCGGAATATTCTTATTGATTATCTAGTTTCTATAAGATAGTAGTAAGTATTTAATACATTAAAGAAGAGATAATATTATTCGATTATCTGTCCATCACCATCCATCAAAACAATCTTATTCGACAAAGTCGTATGACTGACAGGTTTCGTCATTTAAAGTAGAGGCCGGTCACTTGCAATAATGTTTTCAGTATAGTTAAATAGTTATATAATTATAAGCGTCATACTGACACGAATGCGAAAGTGTTTTTGTGTGTAATATTAATTTATTTATTTATATGGCGCTTGGCTATAACCATGGCCAGTGTCAAGTAAAGGCGGGAAATCAATTTTCTTCTTATAATAATTTTTAGCAACGTTACATACATTTCGTCAAGTCTAAAGTCTAGTCATAGTAAAGATAAAACGTCAATACAG
>JAOTAV010059095.1:0-40617 GCA_026546445.1 Cyclargus thomasi
GGAACAAGGAAATTGGTTTCCCGCCTTTACTTGACACTGGCCATGGTTATAGCCGAAGCGCCATATAAATAAATAAATGAAAAATGATGAAAGAGAAATTGTTTAATTCGAACACGGTTAAGTTCATCGATAAACCTCACCCTAAACTATGATATTATATTTTCTCAAGTATTAGTCTTAATATTCATTGCTATTAATGCTTCAATTTTTCGTCGTTTTTTACCAAATTTTCGTGATTATAGCTTATATAAGTTTTGTCTAAACTGCATATGGCTAGGTATATGTACAGCTATACCGAACGTAGACGGTCCGCATCGAGCGACGGAAGCGGCTGTTTCGAAATTAATGCGACACTAATTAAATAAGCATCTCCGCTTCGCCATTGTCGAAATAGAACAAGTGGGACAGCTCGGTGTCTCTATCAAACTGTTTTAGCCGTGTCCAACTGTTTAGTGTTTAACGTTTTTAAACAATAGCACATGTTTATTCCTTTACCGTTTATCCAGAAATTATACCATTTTGAGATTTTGCAAAATATGACATGGCAGTTATGGGCTTGAGAATTGAAAATCAACGACTCCTTAATATTTTTACATGGCAGTTATGGGCTATGATGCCATTAAAATATTGTTTATTAAGATTCTTAGATTTCTTAGGAAGGGTGTCGTGGAATTTTATTTTGCTACTTCAGTATAGTCATGAATTCTATGGAGGACTATTTCTTCGTTTATAGGCATATAGTTGGTACGGTGTTACCGAGTGGAATATTGAAGTATGTACCTTTCCATAGTGATTAGCAAATGATACGCGTGGCGCGAGCATCGCAAGGTCGCGGTGGAGCAATGTATGTCCTTTTCCGCTCCAGAAACCACGCGTGTTGAGTAACGTATTTTTCATATTTATTATAAATACATTGTTTAACATTCGTCTATTTCACAATTAACGTACGACACCTATTTAAAGCGGTACCTCAGTATATGTCAAAGAATTAATGAATCAAACGAATAGAACGATTTCAAAGATAAATAATATTTCTGCTGAGGCGAAACATTTATTTATCGCAGGAAGAAACTTTTGCCTCGGACAGATAAATAATTTTAAAAAATAAAATATTCATGATGTAGGTAGGTGGGTCAGGTAATTCAGCCGCCGATATTTTATAGACAGGATACAAAAGACAAAAATACGGTCTCATGAGCGAAATTTTCTGCTCGATTTATGCTACCAGATAATTCATATAAATATGAAGTGATTTTGAGTTCGTTCGCTTATAAAACTGTTATGAGAGTGATAAAATCGGTGAAAATATGGAGTGAAAAATCATAAATATATTATGACAGTGTTTCCGGAAATGCAGCGCGCCGGACGTGCTACAAGTGGGTCAGTTTATTTCTGCGTTTGGCGGGAACCGGCCGGAAGTGCCGCCATTGTGGGGGGGTGCTGCGGTTCCCGCTAACGTAACCCAACGCGCCGGGAGCTGTTGGCGAACCGCACCTCAGACACTTTTCTCGGTAGCCGAAAACAAATATTTAAATGTATCAATCGGACACATTGTTATTCGGAATGGACGTTTCTTCCGTTTATTCTCTCGTCTAACATAGTTACAAATGCGCTACATTTTTAATACATTTTGTAACGGCTTTAATATTAATTGGTTTGCAAATAATGTTTTTGTATGTAACTTAATGAGGACCGTGCTAAGTTTTAGCTAGACAATATCACCACGAATAAATGGCAAAATCCTTTTAAAACTTCTTGAACTCTATAAAGGATAACGTAACCGAACCTGCCCGTACTCCGGGCCCAACAAATTAGAGTAGCGAAAGGGAAAAGTTCTGTATGAGTCCTAGGGGGGCTGGTCCATAACCATTTACGAAACCTGCATGGTTCCAGGCAATTCAATGTACGGCTAACAATTGCCTTGTTCTTTTTTCGTATTATTATTTTGGCTGAATTAATCCTAATTTGGTTGTCTATGAATGGATTTTAAACATGTTGGTGAAATTATGGAACGTCAAACTTCACGTATTTAGTGTCGCGTGGCTAGAACTTGGCTGGGAATAAGAGGTCATAATAACCCCCCTGAAAAGGGAAGAAAGACTTTAACTCGATATAATATAGGTACTAGTGTGATAATCTACTTGTGTTGAAGTGTAGTGGTCACTAGAATATTATTTTTGCGTCTAGGGATGTAATATATTGCGGTGTTCTCGTATGAGGGTAGAGTACCACCAGTCGCACGATGCGGGCCGCCGCGAAGGACTCTTAATCACAACTAATTAAAGACAATTCAGACGCAGAATACACGGCCACTTAAATATAAACGAGATTTATTATTCGCTAAGAGATTACGTGATTTTATTAATTGTGAGTACGATGGTGTGTTGTTTTAATTAGCAATTTAAGTATCGATGTCTACGCCAAAGCTCATGTATGTTTGTGCATAAAACATATTTTCTAAGAGCCATATGATTCTCTCAATTGACCCGTAATAGATATCTTTTGCCTGCGGCTTCGCTAGCGTTAAGAAATATTTTTGATACAAATTTTCATTAGCAATTTTTTCACCTTTGGGGTAAAATGTACCAAAATTCTTTTTTGGCGGATATCTACGTCATAACGTCGGCTTGCATGTTAAATTTCAGCTCGACCTGTCTCGTCCAGTGGTTGGGCTGAATGTTGATAGATAACTATGCCAGTCAATACGTAAACCTGTAGATATTCATCTAAAGCTGCCGGCCAACAAATTGGAGACCTTAGAAATATGGTCGTGGATCATGCCAACCCCTTTGGCAACACGGAGACCAAAGACATTATTAATGACATATAAACAAATCGCCAAACGAATGCCATAGAATTTGGCGCACACACAGATTTCAGGTCTCTCATTCTACAAATTCCATGTAACGTGATGCAGCTTTGTTTCTTGTTTAAACAATTATATCATCAAACGATTTGAACTTATTCTTATATAGATAACGCTAGCTGCGTATCTATTTATTTTGCTTGACATCCCATGATAATTTAATTACTTAGTTGGTAAGGAAACTGACAGAATAGAAGGAGGAACGAAGCTACTGGATGATGAGGTAAGCTCGAAACAACAGGCTTCACGCTCAGTACTTGTTGCCATAAAAAAAGATAGGGAGTAAAATAAAACAAAGATAATGTTTTCGTGCGAAATGTACAGTGTGTGCCCGCAGGGTTTGGTTGCACCAAGCGTGACGTGCAGGTGTGGGTAAGAAAAGTACCTTTAGTTTACATCTTAAATTCGTATTGACATACACACCTATGTTATGCTACATAATGCTCATGTTACAAAATATTTTCCGGAATTTCTTAAAGCTTTTTAAGCTGATAGCCCTGTAAGCACAAAAAATATCTCTTTTCCGAAGATTTTCCAGTATCTTCTACAACAAAAACAACAAGCTATATTTGAAATAATATTTTTTGTAAGCAGGTCATAATTTTAAATCGTTATTTTTATTACGAATAGTAACTGGCGAGTCATTAAAATAAAAGTGGGCGGAAATCTTATAATTAACAAGGCTATTATTTAAAATAATGTGTGTTTATCAATTAAAAAAACTAATAAGTTATGAAAGAAATAATAAATTGCTATTTATTTTAAATTTACTTTAGGTCAGGAGATTTAAATTGAAGTTAGGCGTTTTCCAAATGCCAGACAATCGTCGTTGAACAAAGGTTTTTAAACGAGCAGTTTATACGTCCGTGGGTGACTGGGTAACAGAAATCTGTAACATTATATCGTCCTAAAAGGGGCTAACATAATCGTCGGCTGCGCACGCGCACGCGATCCACCAGTTAGCCCTCAGCCCAAATGGGCTTAACGCGAAAAATCCCTAATTGAGAATGATGACACTTTGACTCACAATCCTGACATTACGAGTCCGATGACACCGAGTTTTGAGGCGAAATATCAAAAGTTAATGAGACATAGTTTGGACGACGCAACATTGCGCTGTTGGGACTTGCGACGTTACAATGGAATGACACGTTGCTTTATATCTACGTTGCATATACGTTAAAATGATATGTCACTGTCAAATGCTGTTACAGAACTTACAAATGCCTTGAACAGCTTAAGCGGAAAACATACTGATCGGACGCGACTTACGGACGTGACTAACAGCCGCGATCTCGATAATAATTGTACATTGAAGTGTGCAAACTATAAGGCGTAAGTCGCGGACGTTTTGTATGGGCTGTCAGCAGCGTCTGACGTCAGTCACGGACGTTTTTGTATGGGCTGTCAGCAGCGTCCGATCAGTTTGTTTTCAGCTTTACGTTCTACTCGTTCCCAATTTATTTTTCTCAATTTTTTTCTGTAAATTACTTGAACCATCGTACCCTTCGGTTGCACCGA
This sequence comes from Cyclargus thomasi, assembly GCA_026546445.1. Taxonomy (NCBI): domain Eukaryota; kingdom Metazoa; phylum Arthropoda; class Insecta; order Lepidoptera; family Lycaenidae; genus Cyclargus; species Cyclargus thomasi. Next base: position 4,388 of record JAOTAV010059095.1, read on the forward strand.
AAGGTACGATGTTTTGGATTAATCTGAAGTAGTCTCAACTGCACCATTTAACCAGAGTTAAAAACGCAGCGTCTACGGTGCGACAATGCAACGCAACGGAGCAATGTAGCTATATTCTTGTGTGAAAACTTCAAATGACTATACCCGGGATGCCTCTCGGTTTTAAGTATAAATAAGCCTTTAATTATACTTAACGACGTCTTAAGATATTCTCTAATAAATTGTGCGCGGTCTAACATTCCCGAATGTGTTTTTATCGACATCTCACCGCCCATTACCGACTGCTGCTTTTGTTTATTTTTACAGTCATTGCGAAAACGGCAGTAATTTTAAGCTGAGTAATTTCTATGATAAATAATAGTAGGATCTAGTCGCATTTATTTAGAAAATTTTGCAATAAAAGCAAATTTAATATTATATCAAACCAGTATATAAAATGTTTTCACGAATCTCAAGCTCATCGCAAAACTTCAAAAGCACATTTAAGAAGCTAATGAGCAATCAGTAATCTCAGTTAAGTACATAATTGTGATAATGAGAGCCGGTGATAAGAGCTCAAATTACCGATCGTGTCTCACGCGACTTAACCTCCAGTTAACGCGCTCGTTTTTTAAACGACTAATTAAAACTTTTTTTTAAACTATCATGTTATATTTAGAGAGTTATTTTTCATAAAGTTGCTGTAGACTATAGAGGTAAGTAAAATATACTATATATATTTATTCAACAATCTCAATTCGCTCTGTTTCCGAAGTTGTAGTGCACTAAAGACTAACAGACTTGTCTTACAATAAACAGGTATTACTTAACTTTTCCTTTTCATGTTCACAATAGGAAAATCGTAGCGAATGCTAAATGAGATATTGTCGATAGTTTTCGTCTTTTCAAAATGGCGGTCGCTCTTCCTGTCATTATGTAAAGTTATAAGTGAAGCTAAAAGGAGTGTCGTGTAATTGCAAATTTTTAAATGCACTTTACTGTGTACTGTAACTTAATTATATTAAACGGTTTAAGGGCCTGTTTCTTTGTTAGTTTACAAAATAAGTACAACGCGAGAGACACTCTCAGAATCGACAAAGCAAAATTAATAAAAACAAATTACACCATGACGTTCAAATTTGGAATACCTTGTTTTTTATGCTTACCTCCATTAACGAGAAACATAAAGTAAAAAATTTCGATTCATTAAATAATTAACTGAAAATTCTCTAAAATCTTATGGAAAGCTCTACTAGATTCCACGGTTCTTACACTTACCACCACTTCATAAACATAATGTACTAAAAATATTGCAAAAAATAGTTTTACAATCCCATCCAATGAAAGTATATTCCTCCACAGTTGATTATAGGCTGAGATGACAGACAGGTCCGTAATATACCGCCATTAGACGTATGACACGCAACTACTTACACTAACATTTGCAATGTGTTCTAATTCTTTTTACAATGATATATTCGGAATTAAGGCTAGACTGCACTGGAGCAAAACGCTACAACGCGATACATCACTTCCATAGAACTGACGTTCTACGAAAGTCAGTTGGAAGTGAAGTGTATCTGTGTCGCTTTAGTCACCTTTAGTTAGATTTTATATTTAATAAATTGCCTAAACCTTACGAGATAATACGATCGAATTTTTTTTTTGGCGTAGACACAAGCCTAGATCAAACATGCCTACGTTGTATTTTCACCGCAGCTCAGGCGCGTTAGGAACTATGTGTTTTTTAAATACAACTTTTTTTATAATCTATCTACTAATAAAAATAATCATTACACGAGCTCACTGTATTCGTCGAAAATTTTCGATCATCTGATATCGAAGTCTTGAAAATGACCAATAGAATTAAAGGTCGATTGATTCGATACTCGAATTTTGAGGAAAATTCACGTTTTGAGTAATTAAAAAGATATAAAGGAGTCGTGTAATTACTTGGGCGTTTAACACTTTACTCATTAGAATTAATTTATACCCGTTATCGGCCCGGGGCTAGTTACGTCACTCGTAATGATCACACATTACTAACATCAACAGACAAATTTCGACCACCATCCCCCGTATTTACTGACCATATTCGCCTGCGCTACATTTAGAAACATCACTAGTTTTAAAATCAAAGTACTCGCGAATGTTAACTTTAAATACTTTTAGTAAAGTTTATTTTCGTTCGAAAAAGGATTCAGAAAGTTCGTCTCATAGATACTATTGCACTTCAAATATTAATGCATAATATCAACCACCTATCATTATGGATACTTTAACATCTCGCATATAATTAAGTTCGTCTACTATAAACTAGTATTTTAATGAGGACATAATTTTTAATTAACGCTACTGTACTTACTGATTGGTAATTTTATATTAATGTATCCAATCTGTAAGTTTTGGAATATACAATTAAATTTCTAATTAAAAATTGGCCTATGATCTCAGCTCTAGTGCACCTTCCGTGAACCGTCACCGTCGTTTAACAGCTGAAAATGTTTCTTTAATTTCATCAGGGTACCTGAAACTGGATGATAGATGTTTTTTTCTCAGATAGTGTAAACCACACATCTCACTCTTAAAGCCACGCGTATTAAAAACCTTAGAACTTGAAACTTCACATTTCGCAATGAATTTTAAAGGGACCGTGGAAAATAAATAACATAAATAAATTCTATTTTCAAAAATATCCTTTCCGAATTTGTCTCTATTCACAGTTATTGATAAAAAGTCGTTGGAAATTGCGAAACGAATTTATCGGAGTGACCCGCGATGCTTCAAAGGGCGAAATCTCGTCGTGGAGGAATCTAATTTTTGTCCGGAGCAGTCGTCGGGGCCGGACGACTGCATAATTCGTTTACGAGCCGTAAGGTTTTTTAAACTTTGTTACCGCATCATGTTTCTGGTTCGTCCCTAACGCTGTTAGCGGAAAAGCCTGAGTTTTGCGAGCAATTTGTGATAAACATTAAAAAATTATAACGTAGAGTTTAAAGTTTGAAAGTCATTGTTTGATATTTTATTTTGTTAATGTTCTTGCCTCTTAATAACATTATTTTATATTGCGCACAATTTTCATCCTTTCCAAAACAAGAAGGTTAAGTCCAGGTATGCTAAAAATCAAAATCAATTAGTTGCTTCATTTGGGCGTGAAGGACAAACAAACTTTTTCATTATGAAATATTAGTAAGTACATATTAAAAACTTCCTATTTAATAATACTTCCTATGCAGATAAACTGTTTTACAAACAAACTTGTCTCTATAAAGGCTACAACTACCAAGCATAGTGTTTAAATTTTACAAAATAATTAGAAATAACAACAATAACATCAATCATACGTAGAATGTAATTGTTATCCAGTATTACCTATAACGTGGAACCTCTACCCTGATTGGGTCACGTTTGACCCTGTGCTGAAGCAACAGCTGGCTGCTAGGCTGATCAGTTAACCTGTTAACGGTCCCGTACAATGTGGTGAGTATAAACATGCTGTGCATGTGTTTTGCACAGTAGTTTACAGTATTTAAGCCTTATTATATTATAACTGGTTACGAAATTATGGTGCTATATTTAGAGAGGAGCAGTTAAACGTATTATAACTTTTGGCAGAAAGTAGAGTCAGTACAAGCTGCCCTAAAACGGTCACTTTGCAATGCTAACAGCAATTTATCTTGTCATTCTTTTTGTAAATAACTACTAATTTTACAATCAGTAATTTCATAATCAATTTAAATTGATTTTAAATCAACTTTTTTATTAAAACTTTTAGATTTTTTAATAAAATGTAGGTACTAAAACGAATTGTAGCTCAGTTCCTTTGGGATTAGGACCTTTTTAGGTCCCCTGAAAGCCTAAAATGGCCGTTATAGCAATATTGCAAAAGAATTGCTTAACATTCATTTTAGCACACTTTGTTAAAAAATCGAATAGTTCAGTAAAATAGTTACTTCAAAATCAATTTCAATTGATTGTGGAATTGCTGTTTTGCCAAATTACAAGTTATTTGGAAGAAAAAAACACAAAATGAATTGCTGTTAGCAATATTGCTAAGTGGCCTTTTTAGGGGGTAGTCACTAATGTAACATCATGCAAGCTCTAAAGTAAACCTAAGGATGGATTTTTTGTCATTAATCATTATCTAAGGATGGATGCTATTCCTTCATCTCTTTTTAGTTAGGTTACTTTTTAAGTACAGACTTAGTTTTTTTTAACATTATGGCTATATTTAACGTATCTATTGAAAACATTTTTTCAAGTAGCCATTACTCTGGTTCTAGGGGTATCATTACAGAGGAAAACGGAACTTTCTCAATGGCGTCTAGTTGGTTGTATGTGTGTGTGCGTGTGTTCAGGATCAGTGGCCGGCGCGCGCGCACCTGCTGCGCAGTTCCCACGCCTCCGCCCCCCGCGCCCCCGCCGCCGCCCCTGCGCCCGCAGCGCCCCCCTGACGTAACTATACACAAACAACGGTTCGCAACACTTGTTTTTATTATCCTGTGGGGTTGTTTTTGTTTGGTAATTTTTTCATAATTACCATAGAACAGCGGTAGGTTATCGCATATCAAAATATTATGATTATAATAAATTAAAAAAATATTATTTTCGTACATCAGAACTAAGATCACATCTTGGCTCTATATTTAAATTTCTTTCTATAATTACTTCCCTATTGTAAAAGTGGGTCACAAAAAATGTAAAAGTCACAAAAATCATAGAATGGAAACATACTTAATATTATAAAGAAATATTTACTTTTATCATTAAAAAACAATAGTTTTATTATTTTTGCATGTCCAGGATTTATGCTTATATAATTTGATAAAAAACAAATCACAAAAGAAAGTAATAATATTTCTGCGAATATGAATATCATATTACCCTACTTACTATAATATAATATACTATAATACTTACTATAATGAGGATATAACATCATGAGGATTGAGAACTTTAATTAAGAAAAATTAATTATTAAGGAAAAGAAAAAAAGTCAATGGGTAAGTTATATTTTTGGGTCTTTAGTCTACCAAGCAATAAAAATTTGAACGTGCAACGCCATCTACTGCGTAACAGTAAAACTATAATGTTACACTGAAATAGCGCCACCTCTTAGCAAACGTGAGAACTAAAGTGTCTGCTGGTTACGGTACGCCAAGTTATCGCTCCTACATGACGCTAGATGGCGCTTACACATTTAAAAAAAGCTTTAGAAAGCTTTGGGAACTTACGTTCCGTATGTTCTGGTACGCTAGAAAATATCATTATTATTGCATTTATTATATAAAATATTTTTCTTAAGAAATTAATGTGATACTAAAAATATAATTAAATCGAGAAATGCTGCGCAATATTATATTTATTTAAATCTTTATTCACTACAGCTATACGCGACTTACGAGTTTTTAATTAAGCTTGTGGGGGCATGGCGACAGGATCTTTAAGTTTTAACTCAGTCTATCGTTTCTTGTTTTGCTGCTTCTCTTACAAACTAGAAAATCTTTGAGTTGTGCTAAAATAAAAATCTTTAAATAATGATAATTATCATTAGTTAAGAATTCAATTTATTTTTATTTAACTTTTTATTTAACTTTTTAATCAATTTGACGTGTTAGGCGCACACGTATAGGAGATTAATTAGTATGCACACAATACGACAAGGCACAGGCGAGAGGTGACGACGGAGCGATTTAGATGCGTGTGCGGACCCTCCTACGTGCCGCGCCTGCAGACCAGACGACATCACTATATTATTATCATATTAATAATAATATCAAAACCCTACCTGATCTCTAACGTCTTCTTTAAATGTGTTTTTTAGTTTTTTATGGGTCTCTAGCGCCATTCATAATTATTTTCTGTTTAATTTGTGCGTTTGTATTCTGTCCGTTTCTAAAGAATGTTCAATTTTATCATATTCCTGAAAATATCGTTTCCGACTTGTGACTTGACTGCCGAAAAGTTACAATTGACATGTTGAATCCCTGCAATCCTTTTATTCGAAAATTTTCGGCCTTTTACCGGAATCCATCAAGTTGTAAGGTTTCACAACAATAGCCCACGCGGTTACCGCGGGGCAGAGTCGAAACGACATATCGGCGAGCGCCGGCCAGTACCAGGCGAGCAGAACTCATTGAGAGCTTTCGCTCGCACATGAATGAGCCGTCTGTGTGCGCCTGCGCGGTGCCGACGACCGCACATGTGCGTGGTACGAGAATCAAACAACCGAAAACACTTTTATCTCAACGCCACAAGAGTTCCTTCCATGGTTAATCGAAGGTAATATAACTCCGAACGGGACGGTAGGCCGTTCATGAGAATTTTCTTGTGTCAACATCTGAGCTCGCTTACACCGAAATAGCTCGCTTTGTTTTCGCAATTAACTCCGGCGAAACCGACATAAACATTACTGAAACATTAATATTGTATTCCTAATTCCGAGAGAAATGTTTTGTTGGAATTACTGCATGAACTTTCTTGCAGTGAATCTAAAGGATTGGGTTTCATGTGAAGTATTATAGTAGATAAATTGTGTGTATATATTGCACTTTGCAGTATGATTGCAGTCCTGAATCACACCGATATAAACTATTGACGCATCAATCAGACTAAGCAGATAGAGTCGATTATATAAGGTATCTCATTTGAAGACATAAGTGGAGGAAGCAGATAACCAACATTTAAAAAACTCCCTGATTTTTGCGTTACTGAACGCTTTTAGACCCGAAAAATTATTTGAAATTAAAACTTAAATGTGGATTTGATGCAAAGATAGATACACTAGCTAGATAATAGAATAGATAAGTTACAAGATTTGACAAATTTATGGGAAAAAAAAGTATTTACTCGAAGTTTGCAAAATGTTAGTTATCCCCTTCTTCCACTTATGTTTTCATTTAATTTCCATAAATGAACAATAAATGAGTATAACTTGGTAAGAAATGTCCAGAACTTCGCTTTTGGTTAGGACCTTAAATTGTGGAGACTAGCAAGCTTTTTGCCTGATCTGATCTGAGCAAGCCAACATTCTAGAGAGAAAAATATCAACATGTATCAGGGCTTATACAATTCGCAAAAATCAAAAAAGAGGACCTTAACGATTATAAAGAAACGCTCTAATGCTAAAGGCAAACTTGTATCACTTTTATTTTGTAGCAAAAAAATTAACTTTTCCCAATGTCTACAACATTTTAAAAAATATGTAATTTAAGTGAACATTATTCGAGCAGTGACCACATGGCCCAAAGTGGTGATCGGGTGTCGCAGGTTTGTTTCCATTCTGTTGAGCAGAACACTTCGTCAGTCACCATATAATGTTTCTGTACCAATCACTTTTTAAACGGTTTATAAAGCTCCCCACTCAGATTGCTTGTGGTTGAAATAAATTTGAGCCAAAGACTTTTAGTAAAATACATTTTTTTATGATAAGTTTACTATTTTAATGCCTAATTAATAATTATTAAGAAATCTGTTTTTAAGAATATATTGAAGTAGCTCAGGTAAAATGTACAATATATTTTTATAAATGTACTTATAACATTTACCAAGTAAAACTCGTATTACAGCGAAGGATCTGTGCATCAACCTGGGTATAAATTAAAAACTGTTCTTAGCCGTTTCCTGGTAATATTTAGCTGAGGGGTATAAAAACCGATAAAACTTCGATTAAACCTACACGCAACAAATTATGAAATGACGAATATTTGAGGAAGTTTACGGTATACAGCGGTTAAATAATCGTGCTATCTGTAAACATGTGTGTTTTAGCAACATCCTGTAGATGTTATGGTCGAGTGCTGTTCGGGGGAAGTGGACACCGCAACATCCACAGCTGACACCCTTCGGAATGCATCTCGAGGGTTAGTACTCGGTAGGAGGTACACTTTTCCTAAACGGCAACGGTAAACCACTAACGGAATAAGGCTAAGTTGTTGCGGGTATTTTCGGTCCTTTGCTGATGAAGTGACCTTCCGGTCCTGGCTATCATGTATTTGTAGAGTGCTTAGCAAGACGACCACAAAGAGTCCAAACTCGATAGGGTAGAAACAACGTCCCTACCGTACGTTGTTTCAACTCTGAGATGACCTTTGCTATGACCAATTTCTGGCTCCATCATCATGTCAGCTTTCTGACACCACAATGTTACATTGTCAGTTGTCACCTCATTTATTTGTCTCTGCAAAATATCTGATCATTTGAAAATCGATAAGTAGCGAAAAATTTTTCTTCTTCGCTTCCGAGATTTCACCCGTAAAATAAACTAACATACAAACACGGCAAGTCCGATAAAAGCTTATAAATTCTCAAAACGTGCATGAGTCAATTACAGACTATTTTGAAACACTGAATTAATACGATTTAATTTAAAGGTGTTGTTTCGACAATCGCTCAAGTAATAAGTAGATATATTTCGTGCAGAATGTTCTAAGTTGTCAAGCAAGGATGTTGAAAAAAGGGACTAAGATGCGCTTTTTGCACTCATCCTTGAGCATCGTCGTTTAAAAGCCATATAAAAGCTTTCCTTCCGTGTTTAAAACCGTTACGCTTTTTTAAACACATAGAAAACTCTCTGAAAGTATTTTGTTCAAATTTTACATTTTCAACGTGAAAGGTTAATAAAACGTAAAATCAGTTTTTTTCACCGTTGTTACTTATCGCCTTGTTATGTTTCTTATCTCGACAATATTTTTAATTTTCATAATTTTTCACAATATCTCATACTATTATGAAATATTTGATACGTGTAAATGAACATCGTACCGGCCACGATTTTTATAGAGATAAAAACGTATACACGTTTTACAAAAATACATAATATTAATCTCCAACATACTATCGGGACATCCGGCCTCGCTTATGCTTTACTCTATTAATTTTATCTATCTTTCCTGTGATTCTTGTAATACATTTTTGATGGTATTTTCCTTTAACTAACGTAAAAGAAACGATAATCGATATTATCATGTCATTAGTCCTGTTAGCAGGATAAATTTTAACAACAAGTTAATACAGGTCAAAATACAGGTGTCGAAGAAAGACTTTTAGATTTTTTCTTTTTTTCCGTACCCAAAGGGTAAAAACGGAGCCTTATCACGAAGACTTCGATGTCTGTCCGTCTGTCTGTCTCCAGGCTGTATCTCATGAACGGTAATAGCTAGAGAGCTGAAATTTTCACAGATTATGTACTTGTGTTGATGTAATATAAACCAAAATAAATTAAAAAAAATAAGAGGAGCTACAACAGAATTGATTAATTGATTTTTTTGCTCGACGTCAATAACGGCAACAGGCAGGCACTTGAAATTTTTACAAAGTATTAAATTGTATATCTATACTCAAGATTGGCGGTCGGGTTCATTAGCCTGCTGTCAAAAAATTTGACATTTTCATACAAAACGTGATTTTAAATAAAGTGTTGTGTTGTCATGTTGTCGATAATCGCGGTTTGTATTGTAATTTGACAGAGTGTTATTGAACCATACCGTTAATCTTTAAAAAGAAGACAATAGTCGATAAAAATAAAAAAATGATTACAATTAACGTGGGCTCTCTTACAAAAAACACAATTTTTTAACCTATGTTTACTCTTATATGGTACGGAACTTACTCGTACTTGTTTTTATTTTATTTTCGTTACTTGAACCAAAAAAATAATTCCACATATTATTGTGTATAACATTGTCATTTCTCTATATCACTGCATAATAACGATTGAAGTGATTTAACGAAGTAAACCAGAGCTGGTTGGAGCAGTAATCTGCCAGCACTCAGCAGTCCCACAAAACCAGAAACACGACCCGCAAAACTGGATTAACGTTGACGCGAATTTTATTAACGAGTAACGCTATTCGAAAAAAAAAACGGTAATTAGCACATTTTTGTGAATCAGAGATAGGGCTATAAAATCAAATTAAAAAGTCACACACAGAACTCTACCGATGCAATACCAATGATACATTTATATGTAAGTAATATTACATTTTTTACTATATTAAACATATTCAAATATGAAACCAAATAACATATTACTATGCAGTACAAGTAGGTACTGACTGACCACGCCAACTGCCGGCTCCCGATAACATTAACAAATTGGATACTTCTACAGTAGCGTTCTCCTTATCGGTTCACAGAAATACATTTTTTGTTACAACTATGTGTGGGCTTAATGAATGAAATAATACATGATAATTAACATTCATAGTAATAGGTATCACAGCAAAATATTTTGCAATTTTTGTACTTCTAAAATTGCACTTTTGAACATTTTAGAACCTTGCATTATCAATTCGAACTATTTTATTTTTAATTACTATATCTTATATTTTAACTATGAATGTTTATTAAAAGTTTTTTTTTGTATTTTGAATTTTCTATTATTTCTCTTTCAGATATATAATTAACAAGAACACCCTTCTTGTCGCCTTCAATTAGCCCCAAAAGGATATCTTCTACATAAAAGGCGGTTAAGATGTTCCCACGTAGTTCAGACACGTTGTATATGTTATATATGGAAGTAACAATGAGCCCGTATACTGAGCCCACCCCGAAGCAAGCGGGCACCAAGTTAAATGAACTTCTAATACAAATTAACCTCATCAAAATTCATACTTTTCGACCTCACACGATTCCCAAATTATTCGATCGTCTGAAAAAAGGGACAAAAAGTTTGCAGTTCATTTCCGATTTGCTGTTTATCTGACAAATATCAACAAGAATCTTTAAAATGTCTACATCATAGTGCAAAGGAATTAGGGTCTGTACAGTTATGTAACATTGTTTTGGAATTGAATTCAGAAACACAGTACAGCTTTAAGCTTTGCATATATATCTCGCGTCAAAATGACGGGAAAAGCGGGATGAGCTGAATATTTCCATATTAATTTTGTGACCCTCGGCTTCGTTCCAAAACTTATATGGAAAATGCATCGGCATCTACGTCTCGACTCTTAAAACTCGAGCAGGTGTAAAAGGAATAAAGATTAAAAAAAGATAGGGTATACAAAAGAATAGTGGACGATCAGTCGCGTGTCAAGTCTAGTTCAAGTATGTAAAAACTGGCTAACCGCACTGTGTGTTTACACGAACCATTTGCTGCTATATCGTATCTCAATAAGGGCTACGTATTAGCTATCGCTTCAAACTCATCGTAGACCCACAGTATATCGGTAAGTAGGCCATGAAGCGCACACTGAAAGTGCAGTAACGAGGATGCGCCGCATTATCCTATTCCCCGCACCTACTGCTAGCTGCTAGCTGCTAGACACTACATGTACTGGACCCCTAAATGATTAATGTTTTGTCATAAATAGCTCACGTACATTATCCTTCATTAAGCCCCGGAGATCATTTTATATTCGAGAATACAGATCCTATAAGATTTCAGAGTAAGGCAAATTCACCTTAATATTATGTATTATTCTGAAATTCAATTTCGTATTTAATATAAAAACTCATGGTAGAGCTTTTTTTCTTGTAACGCCTATTAAGTTTTATCTAAGACCAATTTTAATAACTTCGGTATGAGTCGCAGGATACAGGAAAGGCCAGACGTGGAGACTGCAATTCCGTATTTATTGCGAAAAGCTTACATTGTTAGTTTGTGTACCTAGCTACTTAGTTCACTAGCTGTCTAAGTATTAAATGTTTGTGTTGCAACACAACAAAGTGTTTAGCTTATGTAAAATGTAAAATCACATTTCGTTGGTTAATTTCACGGTTAGCTTCACAATTTTCATCAAAGGATATCATGAAACGACAGGATCTAAGCGTTTCCTTTAATGAAGACGGGTCTGCAAGGTGTGATGATTGAACCTATCAGCCATCAACCTTCGGGCCGAGGAAATAGCGAATGAAGATCGGAATCGCAACACGTAATATACATACGAGCCTATCTAACATCTCGTAACGGTAAAACACCTTTAGGTCTAGTACATTATAATATGATCGAAATGCGTCAACACTTTTAATAGTTAGCATAGTTAGCGAACGTTCGATGACTGACCTATAGGATAATCAAATACTTAAAAAATAAAACGCTATTCGACGCGTAACTAAGCTTTCTTTCATTTATGGAAGTTCTTTATTTTTGGAAGTCGGGAAAAAATACACGTGATATAGGGGGATAGCCTAAATATGGTACATGTGTCACCAAAGAGAAAGGGGGTAAAAATGCCCAAAAAACTATCCCTATGTTACATTATGATATTATTATTATACAGTCATTATTAGCACTCATAATAAAAATAATCCTTAATTCCTGGGATTGCCGTAATAAATATTGATAAGGCTATTTATAAAATAATCTGATAGTAGCTTAAATAATAAGATTCATTGCAACGACTATCGTTTAAATGCTACAACTCCTGAACATTCGAATTTCGAACGCAGTTTTTTAATGACCTGTTAAAAAAGGAGGTTTCGCCATGCACCTTAAAATGTAAATTATGTAAGGACTTACCCAGCGAAGCTTCTGGATCAGTGAGGTCTGACAGAGACGGCACCTTCTGCATTGCTCTTGGCTCCTCTGCCTCTGGAGGCTCGGTCTTGATTCCATCAGCGGCACCGCCTCCTTCGTCCAACTGAAAATTTACGATTTTTATTACAAAACGCAATTTTTAAATGTTTGAAAATCGCTGAAATAAATAAGATTCAAATGTAGAGTTGTGTATAAACAGCAACATTTTGAAAATTCGATATTTTCAAAATTTACAAAATGATTACACATTTGGATTTATACAACTTTACTTTTGACAAATTTTACATATAATACTTGTATCTTGATCGTACCTACTAGAGCATCTCAGCACTTCAACTTCAGGGATTATGTTTTATAATACTCGAAACAATAAATATCCCGTATAAAAAAAAAAACATTCGCAAATGGCTTAAACTTATTCATCATTCAAATTCATTGTTTCAGGCTTATTCCTATTCAATATGTAGCGAGCTAGGCGAGAGATATCTCGTCCATCAAGTCAGACAATAGGCTCGTGTGGGACAGGAACCATTTTTTACACGTCTCTTATAGTCCAGTCGATATTCCAGTCAGGCTGGCCGCTTCCGTTTGTGTCGGAATATACCGGGGACGTGATATTTGCAAAGTCATAAACGAATTTTAGTAACACTTTAGTTTTGACTGCTAAAAATACAAGATGTAAAAAGGTAACTGATAAAACTTTAGGGCTTGTAGACGTCCCTTATAGAGTTCACTTTGAAAGTTGCAGGCTGCAGCGGATAAAGCAAATAATTTTTTTACATTTGTATGGCCAAACGCCCCAGCGACATTAGTTTGCCTTTACCAATCACGAAAAAAAAATGTACCTTTCAACGCTAGAACTCGTTAAGGGGACTCGCACCTACCCTTAACTGTTATCACCAAATTTTTTTACGCTATAACGTGTTTAGCGTATTATGTAAGCTTTTCAAAGCTTGCTGGCTTTTAATCTTTGTAAGACAACAAACTGTTCGGTCTGCTACAAAATATATCTATCATTGTATTGTACTGTAAATTTGTTCGTTTTCAACAAGTTAAATATTATGAGTCACCGCATCTCCATTCAACACACGAAATCGGCTCCCGCTCAACAATTTACATGTTTCATTTGTACGCGCATAAACGTTATGGGTCTATAAATATCCATTTAAATTCTAATAAACACTTTATTATCCTTCCAAAGCCTCAAATATTTCAAATGCATATATATTACGAAAACAGGGTTTCTTATTTAGAATAGGCATTAGGTAGACGTATAATTCCACTGGATGATTATATTACTTGGATAGAAACGCTTAATTCCACTGGATGCTTATATTACTTGGATAGAAACGCTTAATTCCACTGGATGCTTATATTACTTGGATAGAAAAGTTATTGCTTCCAAAATAATCTGCATTTTTAAACGGCATAGGTAACCGATCTTTAGCAATTTCTGCGTCTTTATCAAATGGAAACCGCTTTGTTTAGCGTAGAATTCAGATTTATTATTTATGCTTTTGCTACTCACTATTTATAATTAGAAATAGCTATAGAACTCAACAGGTAAGACTGGTAGACTTACGTCTACGTAAATACCTATTGTTATATATAACATACCTATTGGTGTAGTTGATCTAGTAGGATCATTGCTACTATTCTTTATAGTTGTCACAACAGAGGGGTCCCGTAACATCTATAAGGCCAATAAAACCATCAAAAACGAATCACAGCAGTCCCCTCGTCTCAATCAGGAGTCAGGCTCATGGTATGTCCGACATCAGAGTTCAGACCCTTTTATTTAATCTTGTTTATTGACTTCTCACCCCTAACTTATACAATTGACCTCCTTATATCGAATAATATTTATTGCTTATTGATTACCCTGTTTCCCATCCAGGGTTAAATCAGAGAATAACATGAGTTGAAGTAACAATTTATGTCACGTCTCTTGACTTAACAAGGGATTTTGTTTTTAGCTGGAGGTTTTTGATTTTAACATTATCAGATCATTACTCTGATGATAAATAGCGTGTAAAGGTCCTTATAATAAGTAAAATTTGCTGTAGTTTCTAAGAGTGGATCGCACTTTAATGAGGATCAACTTTGTAATCATTATTTTTACAAATTACAACAAAATTAAACATAGCTTTCTAATTTTAAACACAATTTTAACGTTTTCAGAGCTATCTCATTACTAGATAATTTACCCTTAATTTGTACAAAATCATTCCAATATATTTTCTTGTGCCTTTAGGGTAAGTTTCAGTGACAACGACATTTGCCGTAATTTGTACGTCCCTTAATGATGAATCACTCGTCGATGCGTGAATGGTGATGGGATATTTTTACCCGGTCACGGAGGGGCACGATCCTAATTCACCTTTCTATTTGCTCCACTCGCCCTAATGAACTCGGCCGATGAGTGACAGAAATTATTACTTATGTTCAGTTTTCTGGGATATTTGAAGCGTTTTCTAACGTCTTTCACTCTGAGGAATATTGAAACAACTTTTTTATAGATGAGACCGCATTATAGAGAATTAGAGACATGATACGACTTTCGTGTCATCGGCTTTTGCAAAACGTTAGTTCTATTGAAGAGAAGTATCGCGTCGAGTCGTTTTAGTGCAATTTTACCTTATGGCTCCTCTTTAAAATCTGCCAATACAGACGATGACAGGCATGCACCATTGTGCAGAGCAGAGGACATACTCGGCTCTGTCTTTCGATATTAGTCTGATTTTGCCTTTGATGGCAAACTACTAGAGACGATTATGCAGTAAACGCTTGCACATTGATCATAACGAACAGCGAACATCGGCGATTATGTAAAGACTGCGTTAAATATAAACACAAATATAAATATTTGCTAGGGAATCTATTGAGAAAAAAACTTGAGATTTACGAAAACCTAATAGACTTAAAAAATGTAAATGTTTGTTAGTCATTTTAGAATTTAAATGCCATAGCAAAACCCATGGATCTTTAAAAAATAGATACGTCTGATTTTCAAAGGAAGTGGATCGGGGTGTAAGGTTAATTGTCTATTTGTAACATCTCCATCGGCTCAAACTGTCACCCTCCATCACGCCCGGCCTTATTAAACATCTAGCCGTGTTTACTGAGATTATTATAAATTACACAACAGATTAGGAAGTCCAGAGGGATATACGTTGAGAACAAGATAAATTTATCACCTTAGTGCACTTGACTACGACACGTAAAGAACGAACAGAATTATTTATGTTAGTTATGCAGGGAGTAAGAAAACTAAGTGATAATGCATATTTAGGGTTTGTATGTGTCCCTTCACGCTTTTATAGAATTTAATTAAACGTAATTTTGACATTAATATTTCTACATGAATTGCTCAAACATTGATAAAATTTAGGAGTGAAAATAAAATAAAAAAATACAATGCTTTCACATTGACAACTATCTATTATCTACATAGTTTGTGCAAATAAATACTAACAATAAAGCAATTCAACGAAGCGATGTTATTACTTAGAAAGAAAATGGGTATAGGAAGATCGGGACTAAATGCCCAGCTATCAAATATATATTATAAATTATGATCACAGGTTATTTAGTAGTAAAGTCTACCCCCTGAATAAAGTCCTTTACAGTTTGTAATTGTAAAGTGTAGACTGTTGAGTTTACAAAACACATCTATTATTCTTATCGTCCTTGGCTGGTTTATCGCGATTGCTGCACTAACCTAAGGACTTCTAGCAATACGTAATTAAAACTGGATACAAATAAAGACTTACATATCTATATATTAATATGCGAGCGGAAAACTTTGTACCCTTTTTAACCGACTTCCAAAAACGAGGAGGTTATATGTTCGGCTGTAAATGTTTTTTTTTATGTATGTTCAACCATAGCTCCGCCGTTTAAAAATCGGTTCATAAACCGATTTTCAACATTTTTTCCTTGTTTTATAGGGTATTGTTCAGAATAGGTCCCATATTCACCATGGTGGTGGTTGATGATTGGAACCATGAGTAATCGAGGGAACTCCTCGAAATTTGTATGGAAACCTATGGTGATTTTTTGTTTCCCTAGAAGCGTCCACGGTATATGTTACCAAAAAGTAAGATTTGGTACCAAGGTATACCATGGTTCCGAAGGTACTGAGAGAACTCATGATTCCTTACAGATAAGACTTTGGGGTTTTCGGTTTTGTCTTAAGAACTGAAAGCATATGCTACTTCCATTTAAAATTTATTCATAATCATCATCACTGCAATTACACCAGGCACCATTCATTATGATTCTACGATTCTACTACATATATCTCAGAACACCTCAAAATTTATAGGGAAATATGATGTTGGTTAAGATGATTTTGGTTTCATTATGAGTAACCCAATCGCTTGGCACCTAAAAGTAAGATTTTGTACCGCCGCATACCTACTACGGTTCATTAAGTGCTAATGGAACTCCTTATTCCCTAAAGATACGCGTTTAGAGATTTCGGCGCTGTTTTAAGAACCCAAAATATACGCTACTAAACAAATTATCATGATTAATATAATCATCAAAATATAAGGATTGATATCATCATCATCAGTCAGTTTTAAAGCGCACAGGTATTTTCCTCGGCCGCCGCCGCCGCCGATATTTGTTGACATTTTGTCGGTGAGCTAGGTTGCTAGCTTCATTTCCAAGATGCTTCGGCATGAATGAGCCAAAGTTTCAACGGCTTCATAGAAAACTGTTGTGAAACGGCGTTGTGTTGTGTTTCGTCCGGTAAGTAAGTTTACCTGTGGCCCACACTTCGCTCTCATTGACACTCATTGGAATACCGACCGACAATGCACGTGCTACTTTTCGAATGTTACGGCGACGGTAGTTGCTTTCCATCAGTTAACCGTCTACTCCCCCCCCCCCCACTTAAATAACATAAAAAATGCATCATGCCTACAGTGGCGTAACTATACGGTTCGAGGCCCGTGGCAAATTCGTTTTCGTTCCACTATATACAAAAACACATCAAGCGATTAATGTAAAAATAATCGCTAGCCATTTGTCTAGGGTTCTGATCGGGGGCGCCTTGCGGCGAGGGCCTGTGGCGTTTTGCCGGCTTAACACCTTGTAGTTACGCCACTGCACTAAAAAGGGTGAAATTATTATTTTTTAACAAATAATTTTGAAGTCGGTACCAGTCAAAAATTTAAATTTAGACAAATGCCGTGTTAGCTGGTACCGACTTTAAAATAATAAAGATTGTGTATGAGATAGTTTGATGCCTCACCGAATTCTAAAACAGACACTATTAAAGAATAAATTTTATTTAATACTTTTTAGTTTCTTCTGTACTATTTTAGTGTTTTCCTTTGGAGGTCGGTTTTAATTTTTTGTTAATCTTATTTATGAATTTGGTGGGATAATAATATTGATATATTATTATTTCACATTTTTATTATTTGAAAATAATATTTTACGATTTTAGTGGCAGGAAATCATATGAATTATATTATTATTATATGAAAATATAATTGGTTATAATTATATTATTTAGCAAACGAGTATTAGACCATAAAATTATGATTGATATATATTTAGGACCTGTTTCATCGCTTACAGATAGTCTATCCACAACTTTATTCGGCGGATGTTGTATGGAGGATCTGTCAAAAAAGTTGTGGATAGTCTTATAGAAACTTAATCAGTAAGCGGTGAAAAAAGCTTTTAATTTAGTTTTCCAGTTGTAGTTCAGAAACATTCCACCACATTGTTTTGTCGTGGGAGAGCCATGCTTTGGCACAAATGGGCCGGCTTAGCCAGAGAGCTACGTCTGCGTTACCTTGTGTTCTATTGCCCCGTTTCCTATTGCCCACTTATTCACATTAAAAAACCACAAAATTGGCTCAACTTGGTTTAGCTGTTATTGTTTTTTAAAGAACTTTGTTTTTTCTTCTCAATAGGGTCACATAGGACTGTAGACCATTGACGATCTCAGTTTTAATAGTATATTATTAATTTTATGTTTTGTATGTAATTTATCTTTTTTTTCATTAATTCAGCCCTCTCGTTATGGGAAGTACCAGTAGTCTATATTTGTTTAGAGACTAAATAATCTATCGACTCAGCATTTTAGTTTTCTAGCACGTGAAGCTAAGTACGGGTAAAAATGGGTTCAGAAACTAGAAAGGGATGAGCAGTCCTGTTTTGTGTTCGACTTGGCGACGAAACATTCGTTTTTTTAGGGGGCTTAGCTATGAACTATTAAACGTTTTCGCTTGTTTGTAAAATTGCCAAATAAAATGTATGGAAATGACAGAAGGCATTACAAATGCTTATGTAATTTCCATATAATGCATTATGTACAAATTGCCCCACAAAATATTATGTTGTTTGGCGATTCTACAAAGAAGCGAAAACGTTTAGGTCTTGGCTAAGCCCCCTGATTGTGGTGTTATTTTATGTCAAACCAGCTATATAATAAGGCGCCACCGATAAGAAACTTTTTCTTTTTTTTAATCTCAATAACATCAAAACCATGCACGTGATTTTAAAATTTACATATTATAGAGACATCGTTGCGTAAAGTCAAGGTGATCAGGTATATTTATTATGTTTTTGTGGGTATTCATTGTGATTTATGAAATGCAGGCAATGTCAAATAATAATATCTATAAACGATTCACACCACGTCAATCTAGCTAAGTACCCAAGGGACTTGTGTTACCAGATAACGGAAAAATATACATGGTTTTTTATTATATAATACACAAATTTAACACACATACATAACCCAGGAACATTGAAAAACTTTTTGTTCCGTCGGCGGGATTCGAACCCGTGACCCCCGGCTTAAGCTACCAAAACACTCACTCAACCACACAGTGCTAACACAAACTTTGTTTATGATATCGTTTTATTTGTTTTGATTTGATAGGAATAACTTTCTGCTTTCATACTCAAACTAGTTGCATGAGTCTAGTTAATATGCAAGAAAAACTTGCTATGAGTATAATGAGTGGGTAAAACATATACGAAACATGAAACAAACAAAAATTTATTTACATAACGAGTTGGAAATCTTCGTAGTCTAGGATGTTTCAACCGATGCGGCTTAAGATAGTTCAGCCAATGAGGCTGAGTTCAGTCGATGTTATTAATTTTGAGGACGGTTTAACCGGCGAGGCTAGCGAGGACAGCGGAGGGGATGGCACCACCAGGTCCCTCTTCGATTTCAGGCTGGTATCCGTTGTGGTCGGCGATGTATTTGACGATGTAGGTTACGCCGTCGGGGCCGACCCAGGAGTACTGTCCGGTGATGACGAGCTCCTCGTCCTCGCGACCTTCGTTTATGAGCTCACCACGAGCTTCCGCTTTCTGCCCGTCAGTTTGTTCCCAACTGAAAAACAAAGTTAACGATCATAAATCTAAAGAAATAAAGCAAAGAAATAAAACTTAAGATTTTTTAAATATAAAGGATATAAATAGTTCATTCATGGGGGTTCTACACAGCGGGAACAAATCACGTAAAGGTGCACTTTAATGCAATGCAAATTGCAACCTCCGTTCATGGTGGACGATTGAAAATAGCTATACTTAATGGACACCATTTACAACATTAATATGCAAAGCTGTACCCTCAATTCAATCTTACGCCATGAACTGAGGGTGCAATTTGGAGTGCTTTAAGATCGTGTTTGACATCAAGGTTTATGAAACACGACCATTTACAACATTAATATCTAAAATGCACCTTCAGTTTATGGCGTAAGATTAAAAATGCATTGCGGAATGTTTGTTTCCGCCGTGTAGAACGGCTCTTAAGGAAAAAATAATAAAGAGTTATTTATTTTATTTTTTCCCTAATTAACTATGTATTTACTTTTTGGGATTACGAATGAAGATTAGAAGGTTTAACGCGGGGACATTCTAAAAATAGATACGCTTAAGCATCACAATAATAATAACAATAACATTTATTCAGCCACAAATACACATTACACCACATTAAAACAGATAGTAACAATTTTATTTGCTAATTATTAAGCATTAAAAATGGTTATTCCTTAGTCAAACATTCAGATTCCTTTAAACGCTACTGTTCCAATAATCACAGTCAAGAACATCTAAATAGTAAATTACTTTCAGTCTAAATAACATATTGATCGAGATAACTAACTGTCAATAAGAACATAACGACGAAAAAATTTTTTTAAGCGTGATGAATCTAATTCACGGTGTTTAACTATTCATATAATATGATAGAAAAGAATAGCGAACCTTGAATAGTTATACACTTTGTAAGTATTTAGTATTATTAGTAAGGGTGTTAGAATTAAAAAAAGGTACTTACGCGTAACGGAAAGGTCCTGTGCCGATATTGTCGCTATCGTAACGGAGGAGTTGGACGTCATTGTAGTTATACTTGTTATAGTATTTGCCTTCGTATTCCGGGGCGTTGGTGGCGGGTGCCGCGGCCACTACGGCGATAAGGCAAAGGGCGATGATCTGAAAATTACATTAAAATAGTTAAACACTATGAAAAGTTAAAAATAATCCATGCATCACTCTACTAAATCACTGTACAAAACACATACTGTTATCAGTTTTTATATAATCGAATATTTTATCTTTAGCTTAAATTACAATAAATTTGAAAAACTGTTGAAAGCATTTGAAGGTTGTGTTGTGAAGTTGCCGCGCACACGAGATTATACGCACCAGTCTCATTTTATCGTATCGGTCTAACGTCGACGACTTTCAGAGGGATTGTGACGCGCTTTTTTATAAGCAGCTTTATTTATTAGTCAATAATGCTCTAGAATACCGGTCGCTTATGCTAATGCTCGATTGTAATATCTATGGTGACAAATCGTAACCTCAAACCCTAAAGTTTTATTTATTCGGCAATGAGCATCCGTATTATGTACTTCAAATCGGAAATGGTATCTTTGGTACACGACTCCACCTTTGAACCTGCACCCTCTCGATTGCAAACCAAAGGTATTTACTCACTAGGCCACGGACGCTCTAAGCTAAAGACTAAGACTGGACTGAGATAACTCTTGATTCCATTAATAGGAAATTTTGGGGATTTTGACATTGTTTTAAGAACGCAACGCATAATAGCACTATGTAAATTACCTTCATTATCATCATTGCAATCACACCAGACATCATAAAATTATACTGCTAGTTTTGATAGTATTAAAGACATTATTCTGTCGACCTGCGATTTCAGAGTTATAATATTTTTATGATATTTAGGGGGCAAGCGAGCAGACGGGTTACCTGATGGAAAGCAACTGCCGTCGCTCACAGACACTCGTAACATCCGAAGAGGCATCGCAAGTGCGTTGCAGGCCCTTATGAGGAATTAGGGAATGGGAATAGGGATAAGGGGGATTAGGGAAGTTGGGCCACCGGTAAATACAGCACAATGCCGTTTCACGTAAGTATCTGTAAGGCCGTGGTATCACTTCGGTCGTGCTGGCCCATCCGTGCTGAATTATGGCTCTCCCACGGCAATGAGCATTCGTATTATGTACTTGAGATCGGAAAATGTCTCATTGGTACACGTCTCCACCGGGGTTCAAACGCGAACCAAAGTTTAACCAATAGGCCACGGACGCTCTTAAATAATAATATAATGAGGTAATAACCAATTGTTATAAATACTTTCTGTTATGCCGAGTTCACTACATTACTAAAAAGCTCGAAATTATTATTATTTTTAACAAAAAATGAAAAACCCGCTAAGGAGAAAATTAAACAATAAAAATAAACTTCAATGTAATGAGGTGTTCTAGGGTCATAAAGTGATGATACATGGTGTGATAAAAGTGACGATGACGAATATAATTTGCTCAGTAGAATTTGCTTACAGTTCCTAAAACAACACCGAAACCCCCAAACTTGTATCTATGAGACCCATCGTTTTCCTTGGTACCAAGTCCTACTTTGTGATAGCATTTACTTGGAATGTTTCAAATGTAGGTAGTCCAAAATCTTGTAGTAGATTTATTATTGGAAATTGATAAAATAATAAAATATTTTTAAAAGATAATGAAGACGGTTTATATAAACATTCGATTTTATTTTAGTTTTATCCACGTAGAATACAATTGATAAAGGAACATTTTTGGTGGAAGCTAAATCACGGTTTAGTTGATTTAAGCAAATAGTAGAATATAGTAACGTTTTTGGTACATCGAGTCACGAGTGATTTAAAAGTGGTTACACTGACGTACACAAAATCCGTCCAGTCGAAGAGACCTGCCCCGTCAACAGTGCGCTATTGCGCATTTTTAACCGACTTCCAAAAACGAGGAGGTATATGTTCGGTTGTGGATATATATTTTTTAAATGTATGTTCAACCATAGCTCCGCCGTTTGTGAACCGATTTTCAAAATTTTTTCTTCGTTGTATAGGGTATTGTTCCGAATAGGTCCCAAATTCACCATGGTGGTGGCTGATGATGGGAATTTGGAGATGCCTCACCCAATTCTGAAACAGGCACTATTAAAGAATAAATTTTATTTAATACTTTTTAGTTTCTTTTGTACGTTTTTAGTTTTTTTTTCCTTGGAAGTCGGTTTTACTTTTTGTTAAAAAATAATTTATTTTACCCAGTGTCACTTGCGCTATCAAGATGAATCTAACGATAACTCATGCGATAAAATCCATCAGGCCGTTTAGGGACAAACAATTATACATACATACATACTATCGAAAAACATATCCCTCTTGGCACAGTCGGGTAAAAAGACCGGCAACGCACATGTAAGTTAAAGTAGTGTGCTTAGTACTAATAATCTAATACTAGTACTTAAATAATCCATGTCAACCGATATCCATATTCTGTGACGAGATCGATGTTTCATCCAGATAGGACTGTCACTTATCGATTATAACATAAGGCACAAGTTGCAAGACATTAATTATTTAGTAATCGTAAAATTTATGTATGTTATGTGCGAGTCTCTATACGTCTCATTATTTAGGCTCCGAACGTTCGCACGCGTCGTGTTTCCTGGCTGCAACAGGTTTATCCGATCACACAATAATGGATTCTATTACCATAGCTTTAAGCTTATTTTCAATCGTTGTACATGAGCCGGGCATTGTGTGCGTGGCATAATATTTGAACTCCTAGAATGACTCTCAAGTTTAATTGGCCAACACTCGTAGGCGATTTGTGTTCACAAATACACCCCACATTCGACTCTTAGGGAAAAATAAATAAACATAGCTTACATTTTTTTTATTTTGACTTTAATAGAGGCTAATTACTATATAGTCTGGGTAATGCTAATACGAAAGTTTTATTGGAGATCTCTACTTTTTATAGTATTTATACACAACAATTTAACGCTATCAATTACTTTTTTCTGAAGTAACTTTGATAGTAAAAAACAGTTCGCAAAGCGCACGCGTAGCTTTTTGCACTTAAGCTGAATTAGTGTTAACAAAAGAACACTGTTTAAAATATAAATTAACCATTAACATTAAATTAATCAGCAATTATCTTTGGTTAGAGTAAAATATATTTCAATATCATAAAGTGTAATTTTTTAGTCAAAGAGATAGAAAAAAAGTGCAACTTAAATCTATATAAATGATATGAAGATGTCTCACCTCTTTGTTAAATCAGTGTATCAGAATAACAAACTAGCATAAAACATAATAGACTAGCTTTCGCCTTTGGTTTCGATCGCGGACAAACACAAATATATTGAAAACGTAATGGTGTGGGAATACGCATGGTGGCCAAAGGAAGATCTTCCGACCTGGCGAGGTGTTATGCCCGGCCAGGCCAAAGCCCACGTGATACATTTCAGCTGTCGCATATGTATCGCCATAATGGTTTTCTGTGCCAACTGGCAAGACGTAAGACGTAGCCGGTGTACTTTCGTCGACCGATTGCTTTGCTAGGCCGTGAATGAAGAACACACAAACACACTTTGTCATTTATAATGTTAGTATTTAATCGAAGGTCCACAAAAACAGTAATTCCTTTTATAAATTTCACACATTGATTTTTATTATGATTGATTTTATGGTGCATGAAATCATCTGACATCAATGATACGATAGTAAGCTAAAAGTTAGCATTCTATGTCTGTAAAGTGGGCGTAGAAAGTTAAAGGAAGAACGTAATAGTCAAAAAGATCTCGGATATCATTTTAAGGAAAAACAAAGTAGCACGAAATTTTATTAGGATTGGCATGTCTATGGAACTATGAACTGCCCGTCAGTCGCCGAAAGTGAAATAGGATTTTTATTTTCTGTCCATATTTATTTTACATTCACTCCAAGTGTAAAAACTATATTAGGCTATGCCATGAGCTAGTGAGTTGGCTCTCAGTTTTAAAGCGGAGTATAGAAAGAACTAAGTAACAACATCTTCATAGAAACGTTCGATCAAGCGATCAAGAAAAGTACCTATCAGATTCTGTATCTTACAAAATGCCGAACATTCGAACGAAATCATAATGATAACAACACGAAACGTCAACGCTCAACAGGAATCTACAATCATTTCCTTTCTTTCTTTGTGAATTTCCCATTTCCTGATGTTGAATAAGTGATAAGCTTGCTTTATCGGGACACTTTAAAAATGTATTCCTAACGACTTACCCCACTTGGAGGAGTCTCTGTTTACGTATTTTGTTATGTTTATTTTATTTTCCTCCTTATATAATAGCAGAGGCATTCATGATTTATTATAAAATATTTTATGTATTATGTCCTTTCAAAGAAAATGGAACGTAACGGTAAAGATGGCTACGTTGCTTCGCTTTGCTTATCTTGGCGAGGGGACTACCGTGCCCCCAGATCATAGGCAGCTGTGGCGAACCTACATAACTCGGTCAGGTTATGACAATATCATCAGCAGCACGAGTCATAAGTCATGACTAACACTGCCTTATTAATATAAACACACCAAATTTAGAAGGTTGTAGAGTACTTATTTGCCTTTGACTATTATTAATATAAACATAATATTATATATTGCTCGCAACTTCACTTGTTCGTCATTTGCTTTTTTACCTATTTACCTAAAAACTGACTGACGCAAAAATAGGGTAAAACCTAGAATTATCTAGTCTGAATAAGTAAACTGGATACCGAGGCGTGGGTACGACGGACATCCTCATAATAGGCGAAGACATCTTAACAATGATTGTCATATCAAATTGCGCGACAGAATTGGGCTTTAAAATATTTGTAGCGGTATGTTACCTTGTTAGGTCATAGACAACGTTGCTCATAATAGAGGAATAAGCATTAATGACATCACGTACCTGTGATGTCATTAGTTAGTAAGGCCACGGTTAGTAAAATTACAACTTCATTTAGGTATAAAATATGATATTTAGGGGGCAAGCGAGCGAGGGCAACCGTCGCCCATGGGCACTCATGAGTCGTGACATCCGAAGAGCCGCAAGTGCGTTGCCGGGCTTTATTAGGGAATAAGGATAGGGGGATTAGTAAGTTAGGCCACCGGTAAACTCACTCACTAAATGAAACACAGTACAACACCGTTCACGCCAGTTTTCTGTGAGGCTGTGGTATCACTCCATTCAAGCCGACCCATTCATGCCGAAGCATGGCTCTCCCACGGCAAATAATGACAAGGGTTTATAATAATGATATTCTTCTCTTGGTAAGCTCTGTGTCTGTAGTCTGTAGTTATGTGGAGCGAAAAGAAACTAAATCCTCCTGCCGCTATCGGAAAGCCACCTTAAACTTTAGTACTTTCAGGTACATCGGCATATACCTATGAGCTTTTGGGTGGGTTTATGGGCTTATTTACGGGGCATTGAGCTTCAGCCCAGAAAACCCCCAGCCTGAGTAAAAGGACAGATAATAAAGACATTATATTTTTTTAATCTGCCGTTTTTTTACGTTAATTACTTGTTGATATCTCCATAGAGAAGAGGGCTCACCAAGTAATATTGGCCAAAAGCCCCACAAAGTGACGCGGGCGGTATATTCTGCATTTCCATTTTATTTATCAACGGTAAACTTCTCGTAAGCAGTAAACAACAATAACTGTGCTGAAGTTGCTATACTTAGCTCACAATTAATGTTTTTTGAGGTATTACTTTATGTACCGCTAAATATGAGCAATAAAATTGCTATTAAATAGCAATTCCAAACTCGATGAAGATGTCTGAGTGCGATCATAAAGACACGAGATATGAGGTAAGCTTTATGACATTTCACATTAAACTCAGTATACATTATGAGAATAAAGAATCTTTTGTATCGGAATTCGCTTTAACTCTTCAATGAATAATATTAGGAACCATCCATAAAGTACGTCACACTTAAAGGGAAGGGGGTAAATGAAGTGCGACATGGTGTGACAGGAGGTAGCAGGGGTCCTTAACAAATTTTATAAGTTTAATGACGGAATTTCAAATATTGAGGTGGCAACAGTTTTCAGAAATTAAATTGCAGTGACATCACAATAGGGAGTGGGAGGGTCTCAGAAATGTGACAACCTGTGACAAGGGGGGCACAGGTCTAAAAATCGTGAAATTTGTGTGACTTTTTTATGGATAGGCCCTTATTTGGACGTTTGTAGCTCGACGACTAGCTCTTGCCCGCGGTTTCGGTCGCGTAGAATCTGAAAATAGCCTTTGTTACCCTCCTGTCTTTCTACTATAAAAACAAGAATTTATAAATTTTATATGGATATTTGTAACGTATAAGAGTAATTTATGTCGATTGGAGAGGAATGAGGCAAAGGTATTAGGCATTTCTCAAGGCGTCTATTGCAGGCATGTCAATCGTTACGTTGGCCTGCAATCAATATGGACAACTGACCTCTATTATATACGCTACATATTATATAAATGACAGTTCTTTACTGAGACGATTTGAGTGTAGAAACGAGTGGGAAAAGAACTAAATCTGACGTAATTTGCAAATGGCCGCATAATCGTTTCAATTTTATTTTGTTTACAAAGTGCTTAACTAAAAGAGCGAAGCGATAAAGTTTGTTTGTTATTTCGTATTACTTTTTATATTGAAGTTTATATATAGTTTACGATTAATTACGTGGTGGAAGTTCATAGGTAAACTATAAAAGAGTGTGTATTATCATATTATGTAAAACTCATTAGTTCCTTTCCCGCTCGTCAATGCCATCAGCGCCAAAATACCGCATATCAAACCGCCTTTCCACGGCTGGGCTTATCGTCAGTCCAGCTTATTTATAATATAGAGGTCAGATAGGACCCTGGACCGAACGACTTTTGTCTTATAGGGGCCTTAAAATATATAATCTGTTATAATAGTAATATTAAAGGACAAAAATACTTCTCATCTATAACAATGATGTCATGTTATGTTTGGTATAAAATAAAATTTTAACTAAATTACATCCGTCTCTTAATAGGTCATGGTCATTCTAATATTAATGACAATATCATAGCTATTAATAATAATCAATAATCGACAAAACATAACTCTGTTTTGGATTACTTACGTAATGTTATGTAGGTGTACTCTAACAACTGTTTACGAATCAACAAATCTTTGAAATCATTGCAATCATTAATTTTATTGTTATATACGGTGGAAAATGACCAGGAAAAAAAACAAAAAGCTAATCAGAGAAGTTCATTCATCGCCAGATAGCGGACCTAAGTAATTTGTTCGCGACCCAGTCGACAGATCACGGCATGGAATTGATATATTCCGATCAAATAATATAGGTCCGTCGACTCTGTATCAAATATTTCGATGGTACACGGGTAACAACTTGCGTTGTTAAGAGTTGTTCACTATTTTCAACAATCTCTAAGAAAGTATTTATGTTTAACTGAATTTAAAATAGTAGGATCTATTACTGGCTTATAATATATTACCCGTTTGCTCCTTGACTCCTTATTTTTAACTTTATATATTACTTTTTTTTTAGATCCTGCGAGTGGCCAGTGCTTCCCAAATCGGCTCTAATTGCCGTACCAACAATGACTGCAACGTGCCAAATGCTCACTGCCAGAAGGGAGTGTGTGCATGCCAACCTTACTTTGCCAATCTGGATAACTCCACCTGCATCGAATGTGAGTACAATAGAATTATTCTAGCAGTTTCATTATTGTAATTATTTAAACCGTGCGTAATATGTAGTTTGTTACTGTCTGTTTTATTCAAAGTGCGGTGTATGTATCAAAAGTAAGCGATAGTACCTTAGGCTACCTTTGTGTCTCTCATTTTTTTGCGCTTTTAGCGCTCTTACTTTCACAGTAATCTCTATATAAGTGACACATAACCTACAGTATTATCACTTTTGTTACACCCTGTATGTTCACTAGGAAAACAACTTAAGGGCTCTATAATAATAATCTATGCACTAAAATAATAGGGTATCGAAATTCTATCCAAATTTATAGGAGATGTCTTGTCCTCGGAAACACCTTAGGAAAATCTGTCGGTAACAAACGCCCTA
This sequence comes from Cyclargus thomasi, assembly GCA_026546445.1. NCBI lineage: Eukaryota > Metazoa > Arthropoda > Insecta > Lepidoptera > Lycaenidae > Cyclargus > Cyclargus thomasi. Next base: position 33,290 of record JAOTAV010059095.1, read on the forward strand.
CACCAAATCCGGCGTTTGAAGCATAATAGATAAATAAATTACTTTCGTATTATTTCGTAATAGATTAATTTCGACTACTTCACTACGAGTTACGACTATGCCCTGCAGCAGTATTTCACCTGCACCGCAGAACCGCTGCGATCGGCGAGAACAAAGTAATGAGATCATTACTGATTACGAGCCGGGGTCAACGGTCATGGCAGGGCTGCCAAAAGTTGAGCTTACTTATCGTTAACTCTTGGGAATAGGATCACATAGGGCATTTAATAGTGTCATGTAAAATATAAATCTTTTGGGATTAATGGTGTAGGTTGAACCCTAGAGAAACGTACAAAGTGATAAAGAATGAAATGATGTTGTTATAAGATAAGCAGTAACATGTAATATTAACAACTAACTAGTCATTCATAAAATTAACACACATCGAGACAAAAGGAGTTTAATTAAATACATCAGAATAGCTCTCAGTCCAACCTAAGCCAAATGATTTTTCCTTGTATAAAGATTTTTTCTAATAAATAAATTGTTTGTGGTAGCCCTATCTCTAAGTATTTTGAACCTCACGTTTCTACTTAGCCAATTTCTAATACGTGAGTACAGTGAATTTGCGGTAACTTAGAATCGATCACTTTTGCTTTCGCCGAATGATTAGAATCGGACACTACGTATTAGCGGTTTTCCGAAAATTAGAATCGACTTTCGTTCTATATTCGAATGATAGCAATAGAAAAGTGAGAGGAATCGGAAAAGAGAGGAAACTTTTTTAAGCAATTAGGCCAAATATCTAAAAATTTTAATCAAAATTGTCTTAAAACTTTAACTCTACATTTTTGCGTATTCTGGTTGGAAAAACCTGTCTACTGTCCAAAGCAAAACTATTATTTTTAATTAACGTTTAGCTACGGTCCATAAAGGCAATTGATGTGAAATATTTTTGCCAACACTGCAGCACTGGAGTCGAGAAGCGAATATCAGTCTACCTTACAATGTAAATTGATGTAATATTTACCTGGTTGCAAAGAAAGTTTAAAGTTTGAATTTATTCACTGCAACATATTTATAAATATAATTCTTCTGTAAGTGTGTCACTAAACTTCTCTTAAACGACTGGACCGATTTTGATGAAATTTTTTGTGTGTATTCAAGGGGATCTGAGAATGGTTTAGATTCAAAAAATAGCTCGGCAAGACAGTGTCTGCGGGGTCAACTAGTATTCTATATTTATATTCAAATACAAGGTGCAAAATACTTTTGAATTTGATAGTAAGGATGAAGATATCGAGTGTAATAACTATGTTACGATCGTACAGTATTAGGTACTTGCACTACGCAGAAAACCTTTAGTAAGCTAGGGTTGTTGATAGCCTGGGATTATAGATGGAAGCAGTCGATGCCAATCTTCAAACAGAGAAGACTGTCGGTTAGGAAACTTGTTTGTTTTGGACGCAATTCGATGGTATTATGACTAAAATTAGATTTTTTTTCGATGTTAAAGTGTATCGTCTATACAATAGTAATAAATTAGATTTTAGGATATTTGGGTTAAGGAACTTTGAAAATGTGACGCTATTTCAAATAATTAGATGTAACTCTATAAATTCAGCTAGTACCGGCGAATGGTCCAAGTCTTTACGGACAATTTTTTGCACTATTCAGTACCTTCTACCATTTTATGAGCAGTGCTAAATAACGTATTTTTCTATTTTTTTGGCAACCCTAAGAGTAGGTGCTTCGAAATTAAAGAATATTGGTATGAAGCTCGATAGCCTGTAACGGCATAGAGATTGCCTGCGATTCATCGATACGTCGCTTAGCATCATTATTGTTGATATGTGGCAAATTATCCAGGAAGTCTCCGAAGACTTACAGCACTTAAAAGCTTAAAGCTTTGTATTTCTGCATTTTATAGCCTTGAGTATTGTAAGATATAAAATACAAAACCTACGTGCTAATTCACACAGCAACGACGCCATTTTGGAACAGTCAATCCAACACTACAGACGTCTCTATCAGTTTAATTCGAGTCTAGTTGTTTAGTTGATAAAGCTTAGTTTTGCACTGTGCAAAATATATTGTATGGTGCAATATGATAAGACCCTAACAATTAATAGGAGCAGAAGTCTGTCTATAATTTTATGGCCTTAGATAAGTGTTAGGCTATAAAATATATAAAACATTATACGTAGTTCATCTAAGATATAAATTATATGTAATGATTATACAAATAATTGTCTTTCGGACACGTGATGGGGTCTAGGATAAGCTTAGATTAGGTAAGATGCTATGTCTATAACTCTATAACTAACCAACATAATGTATCTGCATAAGTGTTACACTGTTTCATAATTTAATTGTGGTTGTTATTAATATTATATTAGTTAATATGGATTCACGATACTCAGAACGTTAGCTATTCTTATAGTCCATAAAATTATGAGACGAGCATGAAACTGCGGGAAAAAAATGCAACTAGAACTTTTCGCTATCGAAATACGCGGAAAATCGATGAATGGCAGTCTTCCACAGTGCGCCTTTCGCGTAGCTTTCTGCCTCGCACAGTAAAACATTGGAATGAACTATCACCAGCAGTATTTCCGGGCCGCTACGACCTGCAAACCTTCAAGAAGCGAGCATAGCTTATAAGACCGGCAATGCACCTGTAACTTTTCTGAAGTTGCTAGCATCCATGGGCGGTGGTAGTTGCTTTCCATCGAGTAACCTGTTTGCGCGTTTGCCCCTTATTATTGATAAAAAAAGAGTGTATGATCTTTTAAGCCGAGACCGAACCTGTTACCTTCATTCATGTAGCGAGAGTAAATGGGCAAAGATAGAAGAAGCTTTTACAACAGGTCTATTACTCGTTTTCCGTGAAAACAAAAAAAATCAACAGTATTTTTCATTGCATTGTCAGGAAAGTTTAAACGGAGCCAGATTGCGAATCTAAACAAGTTAGGCGCGTTATGTCCAACCCAGCCGACAGACGACGAATTACATGGAATTGACATATTCCAACCAAATAACGTACATTCGCCTAGGAATCTATTTCCTCGATGGTATACTTGTTTGACAAAATTTTCGTTGCAAATTCTTAAACGTTCTCCGGTAGAGTTGTCTGAAAAGTGAAACAAACGAAAGTGCAAGTACCTAGCACGCACGTCTAAACTAATATTATGTTAGGCTCGGTAGTACATAATTATACCATCTGCGAGTTGCGACTCTCCAATGTTGCTCGCATAGAAAATTATGGGCCTTTAAGCAAATTATTGAAATTAGTCTTGTTGTCTACAATTGGTATCGTGCAGTCATTGTGCTGTCAGAGAAATTGATTCAGAAATAGCTGACGGCGGACCTACGTTATTTGGTCGGGTTAAGTTAACTCAATTTTGACATAACCATTAACCATCCATACTAATATTATAAATAGGAAAGTATGTTATTTGTTCATTCGTTTGTCCCGCCCTAACGAAACCACCAATAGACTTGATGTCTTGCATACACTTCGTTAAAAATGTGGAGAGTAACATAGGCTACTTTTGGTTTTGAATAATCATCGTGTTTCCGAAATATTCGTATCTATACGCGATTTTCAAATTCCATGCGAGCAAAAGATAGTTGGGTATATCGACCTGTTGGTATGGTGGATGGTGAGAACTTAAAGGTGATTCCATTTAAATTTTGACGGTGTTGCCTTTAAATAACAATTGTTGGATGTACATGAGAAGTTGAATGAATAATAGAAGTTAAGTGTGTTGCCGGCCTTTTTTGGGGGCAAGTGAGCAGATGGGTTACTTGATAGAAAGCAACTGCCGTCGCCCATGGACACTCGTGACATCCGAAGAGTCGCAAGTGCGTTGCCGGCCTTTATGAGGGAATAGGGAAGGGGAATAGAGATAGGGGGGATCAGGGAAGTTGGGCCACCGGTAAACTCACTTACTGAACGAAACAAAGCTCTTTCAGGCTAGTTTCCTTTGAGGCCGTGGAAATCACTCCGATCTAGCCAATCCATTCATGCCGAAACATGACTCCCACGGTAAGAAGCATCCGTTTATGTACTTGAGATAGAAAAATATCTCATTGGTACCCGCCTCCACCGGGGTTTGAACCTGTACCCTCTCGAGTGCAGACCAAAGGTCTTAACCACTAGGCTATGGACGCTCCTTTAAATGTTATGGTTAATTTAGTTGCCTATCGGTTAAGGCAGTTCTAAACTAACCTTTATTCAGTGAAACTGATGGTTAATGTGACAGCTATTGGCAAAACCCAAAAAATTGCTATAGCAAATTGCTTTGTAGGTCAAAAACCATGCTTTTACTTCTACGGCAAAGAGATCATGCGCAAAACTATAATTAAGTTGTTTACTATGACCATTTACTTTTATGCTCACCTGATAGGCAATGATGAGTGACATGAGACATGCGACCCACATTTCTTTTTTGACAGCCTAATCTTCAGTTTAAACTAATCAAACATTCATCTCCTAAAAAAAGCACGCGTTTTTACTTTTTTCGTTTGTTGTTGTTTGTACTTGTTCACTAACAAATAAATCAAACGGCGGTGACCGGAGCATTTTACTTATTAATAAGTTGCCACGTACATGAACCCCTTTTTCAAATCTTTATTCCTACTATTCTACTAATATTATAAATACGAAAGTTTATGGGTGTAAGTGTATATTTGTTGCTTCTCCACGCTAAAACCGCAGAACAGATTTCGATAAAATTCGGCATGGAGCTAGCTGATAGGCTACTTTTTACGCGAACAGCACCGCGGGGCACAACATAGTATGACAATAATGGGATTAACAATCGTATTACCACAAAATACAGCTCACGGGAGGAGAAAAATTCTTCGAAAATACTGTTGAGATTTGTGGAACTAGGGTTACCATATCTCAGGATAAGGCCTGATTTTTTACCTTTTCTGAGGCTCGCGGCCGGACTTGACAAATCTCGGGCTTTTTAGACTGAAAACAAAATGCAGTTATAGATTTAAGGTTGTTAAAAACAAAAATAATGTGTATCTCAAATGTTCTGTTAAAAACTACAAAAAAGAACTTGGGATTTTTTTATTAAAAATCAGGCCTGATTTGAAGGCATACTCTTCGGACTTTTGACTTTCTTATCTGGTAACCCTATGTGGAGAGATGCCAAAACAAGACTTCACAAAGTTTGTATCGACTTTATTTTAACTTTTAAGCAACATGTCTAATCCTGCTTCAAATAAAGTCGTATTATCGAAGGATAACTACGTACTTATTCTATAGGTTCATACAAACTAACCTATCTTGTACCAGCAAGTATGTTGTATTGAACCTATCCAATTCCATGTATGTTATCTCTTAAATATAACTCGGTCAAACTTTTCCCATGAACTTGATGAAGGATTCTGTAGATACCGGCAGAGTGTAATCTAATGGTTTAAACATTTAATCGTAAATGCAGGGCAACTTCCTTCAGATTTTAGTTTGTCCTATAGGTTGAATTTTTTTTTTAATTTATTTTATAAAATTTTTGAAACGAGTATAATTACCTCGCCAAACCAAAGTTTACGTAAAAATTTACAGGTTGTGGACTGTGGTTAACGAGGTTTTAACTTTTACCTTACAAGAACGTGTATAACTTACCTTTTGACACTCTGTTACTACTCAGTACTTGCTCTAATTGGAAGGTGGGACGATGACGGGCTGTCAGCGAGCTGTCATGTCATCACCATGATGTGTAACTTCGTACAATTTAAAAGTTATGTCTTTACGGTAACTACGTTTCACTTACCGTTACCGTTAAGTTTCCACACTAAATAATTTTTAAAACTTGCGAAAATTCTCATTTTGTTTGTGCCCTACAAACTTCAAGCACAGTTTGTTTTTTATTGAGTTTTATGGACTTTCTTCGCTAATAAATGTGTCAATTAAACATTCAAAATCAATTTAGGGTATCAATATCGAACCGGTTGTGCATTTTACAATTAGCATTTTTGTACAAATTGGAAATGAGAGCTCTCGTAACTTTCATACGCTATATGGCATTGTAAAAACATAAAATTCTTATGTTACCCACCTGCGGATGTAAAAAGGAAATTATGATCATGGCCTATTATAATGGCGCTATCTATCTTATTCTCAAATGATCTTGCTAAAATTGTTTCTGGTAAGTCACAGAATGGCATACTATAGAATTCACAACGTGTAATGCGTGTTGAGCGTCAACAATCGGTCGGTTTGTTGTACCAAATACCACATCCTTAACACAGGACTGATTCGATAATAATGTAGGTGTCTAATCTAAAGTCTTATATAATACTAGCTGACCCCGCAAACGTTGCTTTGCCAAAAAAATTTAGGGTTGTACTACCTCTAACATTTAGGGGGATGAAAAATAGATGTTGGCCTATTCTCATAGATACCGGATAAGCACAAAAAATTTCATCAAAATCGGTCAAGCCGTTTCGGAGGAGCGTGGCAACGAAAACTGTGACACAACGAGAATTTTATATATTAGATATTAATACGCGAGCGGAAAACTTTGTATCCCTTTTTACGAAAGACGCGTAGATGTCAAAGCTTGAAATTTCTCCCAGTTATAGTTGATATGGAGGAGGAGCGTGAAATACCAATATTATTTTAAAATAGGCTATAAGCTTGCATATTTTTAATAAATAAATGGTACGCACTCTACAATATTTAACATGACACTATAATCATACACGAAATACTCTTTTGTTTATGGCTGTAATCTGTTTTTAATGAAATTTAATGGCCCGGTACCTTTATCGAAAATTAAAGTCTATGATTGAATTGAGAATAGAATATAGTTTTGTACAGCTCCTCTACACGATGGATTTAAATATTTATGGTCGAATTTGACTACAGGGCGACCTCTCGTTGTCTATAAACACACTAGGCCGAAATCGCGGCCGAAATTGTGCATGATTAAATAAATAAATAAAAATATCTTTATTAAACATAAGTACAAAGAACAAAACACAGCCAGAAAAGTACAACAAGACAAAGTAATAAGTAAGAAAACAACATGTTGTTTTCTTGACGCAGAACATACAACTTTAACTACAAAAACAAAATTGATTGCGCCTGCTATATATACTATGTTGTAAATGCGAAAGTTTGTGGGTGTCTGTCTGTTTCCTCTTCACGTCCAGACCGCTGAAACGATTTTGCTCAAATTCGTTGTACTTTGAGTCCCGGGGAAAGACATAGAATACTTTTTATCACGGAAAAAAGTTCCTGCGCGATACATGACGACCTCTGTGGCTCAGTTGGTAAGCGCGTTGGTAGCTTACGCCGGGGGTCGCGGGTTCGAATCCCGCCGACG
>JAOTAV010059096.1:0-15031 GCA_026546445.1 Cyclargus thomasi
GAGTCCCCTCGATTACTCATAGTTCCCATCATCAGCCACCATCATGGTGAATATGGGACCTATTCGGAACAATACCCAATACAACAAAGAAAAAATTTTGAAAATCGGTTCACAAACGGCAGAGCTATGCGCGAACATACATAAAAAAAAATAAAAAAAATATATATATCCACAGCCGAACATAATAACCTCCTCGTTTTTGGAAGTCGGTTAAAAAGTCCGCCTCATTAGCGTGCGAACCTGTTTAATGCGGCCCTTGACCAGAAATACTTGGTCATCACTGTCCAGGCCATTTATTGCTTACTTACAAAAATGCGCAGTAACTTTTTAATATCGACACGAGCTCTCGATAAACATTTTAATTTGTTCTTGAATTAATTTCGTGTTAACTTCCTACCTCTGTTCATAGCTTTGTTTCTAATGTTTGTTTGTTATATTTTTTGCAGTATACATTTTTGTTTAATTTTCTCATGGTAAACCTTTGCGATTTTATTAACATTTTCCTCAGTACCATGCATAAAAATAATAAATTTAGTTACACGTTATAATGTAATTTGTTATGTTTAAATTTTATCTACCTGTGGCGGTTACTATAATAAAACAAGGAGGGCAAAAATTTCGTTGAAAGGCCTTTTTTATTCATTACATTTTGATTTGTATGATAATTATTCTGGTCAGACAGCAGACGGACAGTACTATTTTTTTATTAAATTTAAAAATTTATGCTTGTAAAAATTTATATTTAAAAGTTTATGTGAGTTTCTTACACCGGTTTCTCTCGCTAAGGAAGTTCTAGAAACGATGGTAGGCGCTGTAGTGTCAACGTTCAAAAAGTGTATTCAAATTCTTATTTTGAATAAAAATATTTTTATTTATATATTCTTACGCGAGCGGAAAAATTTGTATGGGGGAGGAGCGTGGAACACTAATATTATTTAAAAAAAACACTTTTATTTATGTTACAAATCTTTAATAAATAAAACGCACACACTACAATATTTCGACATTGACACGATAATCATACACGAAATTATTGTTTATGGTTGACGTCTGTTTTTTTTAAATAAAATTCAATGGCCTGGTACCGAGAACTTTATGCCAATTTAAAGTCTATGTTTGAATTGAGAATAGGTTATAGTTTTTTTAAGCTCTTTAGTAAAACTCAATATTTTAAATATTTCAACGACATATGTCGAAATGCAACCACAGGGCGACCTCTAGTTTTATTTAATAACCATCCCACGACGGGTTCAGTAACAAATAAAATTAGCAGAATCCCGAATTCTGACTCTGAAATCTAACGAACTTTCCAAATTAAATTGAACGATTCCCGAAAACCTCCGACTATTTGTATAGACATAAACAAAATAAACATCGTTATATTGTTTGGAATCAATTAAGAATATTTTCAGAAATTTGCTTGTGCAACTATTGTGTGCGATCGAAAAATGCAGCGGTTTTATTTCGAAAGAAAACAATAAAAATTTAGTTTTTAATGAAAAAAAAAAGAATAAGGGCCTGTTTCACCGCTTACAGATAGTATATCCATAACTTTAATTGACAAATGTTGTATAAACAATCCCTAAAAAGTTTTGGATAGCATAAACTTTATCAGTAAGCGGTGAAACAAGCCCTAAATTTTGTTACTAAGGTCCAGGTGCACCACTTCCTGATAAGGCTATTTGCAACTTATTTTACAGATGTCTGCTAAATCTCTCAGATAAATAGTAGATATCCTACAAAATGATGTCACAAATTTGAAATTTTCATCTCGAAAGCACTTTTAAAATTTGTAATGTGATGTCACAAAACTTAGGACTACCCCCTGTCACACCATGTCACACTTCCTCTACTCCCTCCCCCCAATTTACGTGTGACGTCTTTTATGTCTCCAAATTAATTTTAAAATTATACTTAAAAATTAGTTCCTAATCTTAAATAATATTCCCTTTACATGGAATTATTGTACCGCTGAAGGCTGAACGTAATTAATACTGTAATTAACAACAGGACCGCGCTCAAACACGTCTCTTTTATCTTTAATTACATTTAGAACGAGTCATTAAGGACTCTTGTATCTTACATACTTATATTATAAATGCGAAAGTGTGTCTGTCTGTCAGCCAGTTCACGCCCAAACCGCATCACTAATTTTGCTGGAATTTGCTATGGGGATACTTTGAGTCCCGGAGAAGGATATAATTATATAGGGCATAATACTTTCTTAAACTTTCAATGAATAAGCAAATTCATAGCGCTTTGATAGCTCAAGAACAAGCCAAACAGGGTAATGACTTACTTACATAATTCCACTAGTAATCCAGTGCTGGTTTGATGGACACTGGCTGGAAAAGCTACGAGAGCCTTGCTACTAAGGTCGCGACTACATTGTAGTTAATACTAGCGAAAAAGTGCGACTTTATGAGGGCTCGCAAGATTTTTTAAATGCTCACAGCATAAAAAAATCCGGATTTTTTAAAGTATCTTGTGACTGTCACAGATTTTTATTTTTTCTCAAATATTCAGATTATTTAGTTTATCTTTACAGTTGCACATGTTTTCTTATAGATGGCGTTAGTAGTACAATATTATATTTTTGTTATTGACAATAGTATTGTTACTATTACATTTTTAAACATATTTAGACAAATGGTTATGCTAAAGCCCATACCCAACGCTTCTCGAGTTATAAAGAAGTGTAAAGTGTGTTAAGACTTAAAAATTCAGCTCTGAATCGAGTACGTTACGAAAAAAAAAACATCAAAATAGTAATATCGTTGCACGAATTTCACGTACTATTTTTATTACGAATGCGTGCAAAGTGGTATCTTCAGATTGGCCACTTCACAATTTCCACACGAGTTTTAATTAATTTTATGTCAATTTGATTGCGACAAGTAAACTCGTCGTACTCAAATTGACATTAAATTTACTGAAAATGTGGTAATTGTGAAGTGGGCAATTAGAGTCTTTTCGACGCCAAAAGTATGCGCAAAGATAGCACTTTCCCCGCATGAGTAATAAAAAACTATTATTCTTCTGTCCTAAATGCAAAATATCTCTGTAAAACAAAATGTATTCTCGCAACTACAAAAATTAGAGCCGGTATATTTAACTTAGGACTAACTAAATAAGGAGTTTAGTAACTAATTTTAGAGCGTCCGTGGCCTCATAGGTAAGACCTTTGGTTCGCACTCGAAAGGGTGCAGGTTCAAAGCCGGGTGGAGGCGTGTACCAATAAGACATTTTCCGATCTCAAGTTTATAATACGGATGCCCATTACCGTGGGAGAGCCATGCTTTGGCACGAATGGGCCGGCTCGACGGGAGTGATTCCACGGCCTCACAGAAAACTAGCGTGAAACGGCGTATTTCTGTATTTCGTTCAGTGAGTGAGTTTATCGGTGACCTAACTTCCCTATCCCCTCATAAAGGCCGGGAACGCACTTACGACTTTTCAGATGTCACGAGTGTCCATGGGCGACGGCAGTTGCTTTCCATCAGGTAACCCGTCTGCTCGCTTGCCCCCTAAATACCATAAAAAATTAAAAGGATCTTAAATATTATCTTTTTCACCATTTCCAGAGAAGTGCTGTATAGGCCATTCAAGAGTTATCTGACAGATGAAATAGGAGTAAAATATGTCAGTTAAGTTGTGGACAGCCTATTCAGCACTTATTACCGAGCCCAGACCTAGAAGCTATTGAACAAAGAAGATTTATTCAAATCCGTCCAGTAGTTCCTGAGATTAGTGCGTACAAACAGACAAACAGGCAACTTTTTTTGTATATATATTACTGTTCCTTAGCACCCCCACATTGATTATTTTGTAAAAAAAATGTACTCCAATATTACTGTTTTATTATATGTATAGATGTTTAGATACTTGTCATCATGTTTGTTCATCGTGGCCATTTTATAACATGGCACAGGACACATCTCATTAAAACAAGAATAACAAGTGCCTTTGTATGAAACTACAACTGGCTCTAATTTGAAACGCTCCTGATCTCCCCCGGGTGTAGCACTTTATTATGAGAGACGCCGTAGCTGCATTGTTTGCTATAAAACCTTCAGATTCGAGAGACTTATGAGCAAAGTAGTTTGTCCTTTTTCATATCAGCCGAGAGTATTATTTTCAAGTAGAAAATGGGATGAAATATTTAGGGCCGGTTTCACCGTTTATTGATAAAGTTTCTGTTAGGCTATCCACAACTTTTTTGACAGTTTCTCCATGCAACATCTGTCAAATTATGTTGTGGATAGACTATCTGTGAGCGGCGAAACAGGGCCTAAAAGTAAAAGCATTGTCTGTTTTAATTTAATTTCGATACTTTTAATTAGCATTCGTGAAATGGCTTGGACGTGACGTCACTACGTTGCATTTAGATCCAGTAGGGTATTAAAATGAAGGGCTTTAAATAACCATTAAGATTTTCTGCTCTAATTATTTTATATTAACTACAGGTGGACTACTACGAGATAGTAAAACTCCTAAAAGGTAGTCTTAAGATGTAAAGATTAAGACAACTCTTTAAATTGCAACTAAACCTTTTAAATTGCAACGGATGTAAGGATACGCTCGAATGATCCGTAGTGGTTAATACGAAACCCTATATTATTTAAACCATTTTGTATTGCAAGGTAATTTTAAGTTTAATATATTCAGGGGGCAAGCGAGTAGACGGGTTACCTGATGGAAAGCAACTGCCGTCGCCCATAGACACTTGTGACATCCAAAGAGTCGCAAGTCGGTTGCCGGCCTTTATGAGGGATAGGAGGATTTTGGATGTTGCGCCACCGATAAACTCACTTACTGAACGAAATACAGCAAAACGCCCTTTCACGCCAGTTTTCTGTGAGGCCGTGGTATCAGTCGGGCGAGCCGGCTCATGAATTTCCACGGAAATAATTTTGTTTGACTAGGCAATATCATGTAGTTAGTTATTGTAATGTAATGTGTAACTAAACACACAGCCTTAAATATTACAGAAGTTATAAATTTCATTGTGCACGTAAAATAAAAACTTTAGTGCTTTAGACGGCGTAAGTTGCGTGTATTAATTTTAATGAAAATGACGATAAAGTCATAAAATTCTTCTAAACCTTGTCGATCTTACAATGAAAAGGATAACGTTATATTATAATAGTATTTTATAACTTTAACATCTTGTTGCGAAGGGTAGGCACCGCAAAGGAAAATCTTCCGGCCGAGCGAGACAGCATGCTCGGCCAGAGCCGAAACCCCCGTTGATGTCATTTCAGTCGTTCTATATATGTTCACCGTCCAACGTGGACGTTGGACGGTGAACATACAATAACAACCCTGGAGGGTTAGTTTATTGGCTTGTATAAGTAAGAAGATTAATAATTTATCTATAACAGCTATTTATTATTATTGAAAAAGGTTTACAGTATTTTAAAGCGCAAATTTTGTTATGTTGAAATGACAGATATTTCGTAGAAGCTCTACGACAGCGTAGCGTGCTACGAAATACATTACAAACAGTCCAAACGGACAATAAAAGTATGCTAGAAGTCGCCCTGTGGTCGGAATTCGACGACAAATATATCTATCGTGTAGAGAAGCTATAAGAATATGATTTTTTCTCAATTAAATCACAGACTTCCATTTGGCTTAAAGGTCTCTTTACCAGGTCATTAAATAAAAGAAGCTTTTACATCTACATAACTTACAAAATAAGGGGTACAAAGTTTTCCGCTCGCGTATCAATATATAAACAATTCTTTTTTTAGAGGATGTAAAATGGTCTCCAGAGGACTAATTCACAGTTTCCGTTAGATTCGCTTTCGGAAAATTTACGTGCGATCATTGGTCAGTGCTATGCGCAGCGAGCGTTTATTGGATGACGCCAGCCCCGGATCTAGGGGGGGGACAGGCCGGGGCTAGTGCCGAGAAAATTTTCGAAATAGGTCCACAAACGGCGGAGTAATGCGTGGTCAAACAAAAAAAAAGATCATATATACGGTCGAATTGAGAAACCTCCTCCTTTTTTGGAAGTTGGTTAAAAATAAATTTAAATCGTGAATATGAATAAATTTACCCCTACTAAAAAAATTTAGATACGGGGGTGGATGTCGTGCGCTGACGTTTCCAAAACCGAGTCGAAATGCACAAAACATTTCAGCCCTGACCCCAATATGAAAAGACACATACCTCCAAAATTTAGGTGTAAACTTTTTACATCCCAATGCATTACTGCTGTTTTTACGTAACAATTAAATGGATTTCCTGGAACTTCGCCAGTCTGATTAAGTATATTCCGGCAAAAAATTAGGCTTTGTGTAACGAAATGCTAATTTTATTAATGGCGAATGTTTCTTTTATTACTGAAATGATTTACTACTAGTTTTCACATGCGGATTCACCCGTCTTGTATGAGTGCATTTACAAATGATATGGCCATGCTCCCGCATTTGATCAGAATAGAAAAACCGGCCAAGTGCGAGTTCAACTCGCGCACGAAGGATTTCGTACCATAGCAGAGTAAACATAGCCAAGAATTATGTTTTTGTATGAGAGCCGACTTATTAGTTATTAATTTTTAACCATTAAACCGACCGATTTTATTATTGATAAGTAAATTATAAATAAAACTAAGGATTTTGTGAACATTTCATGTGCCTACCTGTTGCCATTATTGATATCGAGTAAAAATGGCAACAAAAATCATGTTTATTTTATCAGAGAGAGAATTGGACCCTAAAAAGTATCCGTTTATCTTCTAGCTCACACATCCTATCTTTGGCTAATACAATATTTTTCTTTCAATAATTTTGGCATTTTCACCGGCTGTTTTTTTTTTTCAACCTATGTGGCTGAATATGTGTCAAGCTTCAGCTCAGCTGCTCCCTCCCGCCTTTTTGTCATGGTCCGTTTACCAATGAAATATTCAAGAATACATTCCACTTTACTTAATTTGCAGCAAAAAGTGTGAGAGATACTTTTGAGGAAAACTTTATTGTTTTTAACCGATTTGTAAAGTAGGTTAAATTACTCATCATAAGCGAAACGTAACGTAATAACGAACTGACCAAACAAAATGTTTGCGAAACGTTGCAAAACAAAAGCGGTTTTACTATGAGTTTGAAGAAATTGTATGTGTCGATACTCAATAGCGACTATATAAATTTTTAGTGTGGCAAAATTTCATAGCGCCTCTAGCGGTCACTTGCGGAACAAAAATTGCCAAAAAAGTTTCCGTAGTCGCTATCGAGTATCGACAAATACTATTGATTCAAACTCATGGTAGAGATACAGAGTTCTGGATAGTTCGCAGACAGCTGGAATGTATTTTTTATGAGACTCAACCGATTCGGATTCGGATCCGATTCCTGATTAATCTGAACTTTTACGAAACTTTTTCACAAACAACTAAGGAATGCGACTCGGACTTCGACGCGAACTCGGCGTAGTTTCGGTTTAACTTCAGAAGTTTCGCTGATTGAACTGAATAATGAAAGATGTGTTCAGTCTCGTTTTGTAGATTGTGTTTTAAATATTTACTGTAAATAATATTTAAGGTATCAGTTATTTATTTTTACTGTACATATATAATATGTATCAAACGATTGGAGAAATTTATTTGATACTAGTCGGTGCCCGCAACTTTATGCGCAAAAATTTGTATATCACTCGGAAACCATACATTTTCCTGGGATAAAAAGTATCCTATACGTTGCCGAGGCCTAATAGCTAGTAGTTCCCGAGATTAGCACGTACACGTAAACAGATAAACAGACAACGTTTTTTTGTCGAATGTGTTTTTTTGACGACTGTTCGTTAGCACCCCCACATTGATAGTTTTTCAAAAATATTAAATGTACAGACAAGCCAATTTTACTGTTTTATAATATGCATAAATATTTCAAAAATTCAATTTTTTCCTGATTTTTTTTGCTACGAACCTTCCGTGAGGTGGAGGTCCGAGACGAATGCAAAACCGTGGAAAATGAGTTCATGCGTTCTGGAGTTAAATCGTCAAGGCGGAAACCCGACTAACGTTTATATAACAGATAGATTTTGCTTAAGTTTTGCTTAGCAAAATATTGTAGATTATAGGAAAGGACGTACCATGACGTACGTAGGATACGCTCGTTGTAAAATGAAAATGATCAGTTCCTATGTGTTTCTTCGGTGCAGTGCTTACTAGTCATATATAAAACGTTATTTCATTATCCTATAAATATTACAAATTTTATTGTTTAGATGTTTGTACGTCAATACTGCCGAAACTATTGAGTTTGATGAAATTTAGTATCACTTAACAATATAAAGCTTGTGGGAATGAAGTGGTGGTGGCCAAAGGAAGATCTTCCGACCGAGAGAGGTGTTATACTCGGTCAGGCCGAAGCCCACGGAGTGCTGCCGTGCACGGCCGATGCTACGTGCTGACCAGGAAAGATGTGCTCTGCTTGCTGACCGGTCGGTGTAGTGAGAATGCCCGATGATGCCGATGCGGAGTCCGCCCAGGCCGCGGTACATTGCGGCTAGTGGACGAGGTACCCGATGAGGCGATGCTGGCTGGCGTGGTGCGGAGGGGCGGGGAGTGATGATGATGAAGGAGGCGTGTTCTAACGAGGGTCACCAGTGTGGGAATGAACGTGGTGGCCAAAGGAGGATCTTTCGACCGAGAAAGGTGTTATACTCGGTCAGGCCGAAGCCCACGTGGTACATTTCAGATGTCGTATATATACCGCCGTGTTTCGATAACGTCGATAGCGCGATGCAGGATTATTAAGCTTAATGTGGGTACCGCCACAAGCTGAATAGTTTGTTTGTTTGAATCCGCTTATCTCAGAAACTACTGGACCGAATTAAAAATTATTTTTGTATTGGTGAGTCCATTTATCGAGGAAGGCTGTATAATAGGCTATATAACAAAACGCTACGGCTCCTATTGGTCGTAGCAGCAGCCGATAACAGGCAACAATAATGAAAAATGTTATGAAAACGGAATAATTTACAAAGCTTCATGCAGACCTAATCACGGGTTACAGCTAGTTTCATGTACATATACCCCCTTTTTCATAGAAATATTTAAGCAAAGGGTCCGCTGTCGCTTTCTGAAATATTCAAAACGTCACACGGCAGAAAGGGACAGCGAACCTTGATTAGTTAAACATTGCTTAAATATTTTTTTCAACAAGAGGGTTAGTGTATTTACTGGTTTATAATGCAGAATATTTTATATTTCGTCTAAATACTCGCGTGGGACAAATCTTTTTACGCAAATGAAGCTATTCGTAAATTGTAGTTTAAAATAAAACATTCTTTCTTCTGTAAAGTTTAGAATTCCAATTCTATGTCAATATATATTTTAAAATAAAACGTCAGACGGTGAGCGAGTTTTCTTTGCACGGAATTTTAAACTTTACATACTTTCAAATTTTAATATTTGCATTCCTCTAAATATATGCGAGGCGAGGCTCATTTCGCGATAGAAATACTTTCAACCATTAAATTTCAAACAGCTTTTCCAAAGCTACTTTCTTCGGGTTTTTCTTTTAAATACAAACTTCAGTGTAGTTTCTTGGCGGTTTTCTCTACTTGTTACGAAATAAAGAATGCTAAATACTGACGGCAGTTAAAACACTTGTTGTAACATACGGACGAACAGACAAACATGACGAGATAAATCTATAAGGATTCCCTTTTTGCCTTCCAGGAACCCTAAATCCATCTTTTGCGTAAAAAGCCCTCAACGGTAGTGATGGAAAACTATAGCTGAACCTGGAGGTATCCTTAGTCCAAAAACTTTTTAAATGTGACGTGATCAATTGATCATCAACTGATGAAAAGACAATATTTACATTTATAAAATAAAATACTTTATTTCTAGTAAAATACTCATATGAAGTTCTTAATAAATATTTTTAACAAAAAATTAAAACCGACTTCCAAAGTATTAAATAATATTTATTCTTTAATAGTGCCTGTTTCAGAATTCGGTGAGGCATTAGCCCAGGTACACAATAATTTTCATTATTTTAAGGTTAGCTGTCAAGTGTCATGAACTGTCTAAATTTTTGGGCTGGTACCGACTTCAAAATTATTTTCTTCAGAATTCGATGAGGCATCAGCCTATTTCCGTACACAATTTTCATTATTTTAAAGTCGGTACCAGCTGTCAAGTGTCATGAACTGTCTAAATTTTTGGGCTGTTATTCACTTCACCGAATTATGAAACAGGCACTATTAAAGAATAAATATTATTTAATACTTTTTAGTTTCTTTTTTGTTGTTTTTGTTTTTTCCTTTGGAAGTCGGTTTTAATTTTTTTGTAAAAAATAATTATTATTTTAACCTTTTTGGGTATCAAAGCTTATAATGTCTATAGAGAACCACAAGGCATGATACATTTTTTATGTTATTTAAGGGGCAAGGGAGTAGACGGATAACATGATGGAAAGCAACTGCCGACTCTCGAATGTCACGAGTGTCTATAGGCGATGGCAGTTGCTTTGAAACTGCCATCGCGCATCGTCTGTTTGATTGCCCCCTAAAAATATCATAAAAAAGAGTAGGTATTGTTGTTTTGACTATGGTAGTCACTCACTAACTTTGAGACACGGTTAAGCGTTTTAGTAAGAATAAAGCATTAGTCACAATATAATCTTAATGTATAGGTTACAATGTACTCCATAAGGTCGTGTTCAAATTTTCCATTGTTTATACAAACCCCAGAGACATAGCAGAAAAACTCTCCTTGAGATCCATAATGAGGTTAAGGACATATATTTGAGAAGACGGAAATGGGATAAAAGATTGAGTTATGGCGTTTTAGGGCATGTTTGTCCAGAATCGCCAAATAAGATTATACGCGGGTTTCATACTGTACAGTGTACATGCTGGTGACGATTTTGTTGCTGTGGTCTAAGAGATAAGTGATAGCGTCGTAAAAGTAGTTTTTTTTTAAACACACACACACATACACACACACGGAAACTGAGAAGCGAAAGCAATATTTTCAGGCCAGTACGGACTGTAAAACCTTCAAGAAGTGAGCTTGTCTCTAAAAAAACTGCGATGTACTGCATGAATGATGTATTAGATGTTGGATGTTCATGAGCCACATACCGATTCTATTCTTACCTGAGTGGCTAAGATAAGGCCACAAAATTATGTCAACACGTTTTCTCGACGTTAACCGGTTTATCTCTTCATCTCTACTAGCCCTAACATGACCGTACGACCGACGTATCTTAGGCGTACTGAATGCGCCAGAAGGGTTAGGCTTTTTGAGAGTATGTATGCATAATTATTTGGCACGCTTTGCAGTCTAAGCGGCTGATGGATTTAACGTATGAGGTATCGTTAGATTCGTTTTGATACATAAAAAAATTTAAGTCGAAATGATGAGTGGAGTATAAAAATGAAGGGCTTTAAATAGCCATTCTAGAAATATACTTAACTTGATGTTTAAATTGCAATGGTTTCTGCAGTCGGGTTTTCTTTTTTTGGACATTTAGCTTATTATGTTGGTTAATGGTGAAAGCACACCGATTTGAACCGAACGCGGCGAAGGAAAAGAATTTTTGAATTCGAAATATGAAATGTGCAAGTGTGCGAGGTTCCATGAACCTCGCACACTTGCTACGACGATTCGTCCGATTCTTCCAAATCGTTCGCTGCCAAGTTTAAAGTTAAACTGCAGGCCTAAAAAAATAACATATATACGGCGGAATTGAGAAACCTCCTTTTTTGGAAGTCGCTTAAAAAGGTCGTAATATAAAGGTCGTAAATAAATAACAATATGGCTTTGTAAAGGAATTGCTCTGCAATTTATTTTAGTACGTTTTTTATAAACCCGAATAGTTATGATAAAATAGTTACTTTAAAATCAATTTTATTTGATTGTGAAGTTACTGGTTATCAAAAGTAGTAGTTATTTGTCTTAAAAACGACAAAATAGACTGCTCTCAGCAATATTGCTAGGTGGCTTCTGTTCTGATGGATGTGCGTTTATAAGATTCACTTTTGCATTCCATTAAATGTCGCCATAAACAGTAGTTGCCTAACTTGATTTCTGGTTGATCAAACGTTTAGCTTTACATCGATTTGAATAACTTGTAAGAATAATCATGAATGATTCAGCAGATTGATCACAACTGTTTTAATTAAGTGAAAATTAGATAATCAAATGACTTTAGCTATTATCATGATGTGATAGAAATTCCATTGGGAAAACAAACTAAATGTACAAAAACAAAAAAAAAAACGACTGCAGGAACCGTTGCAATTTAAATAGTGCAATTTTCGAATTTGGCGCCAAAAATGTTGATTGATTATTTATTACTAGCTGATGGGCGCGAAAAATTTGTATTTTACGGAAACCGTACATTTTCCCAAGATGAACAGTATCATTCCTGTTGCCTAGACTTAATAGCTAAAAAAAGATTTATTCGAATCCGTTCAGTAGTTCCGGAGATTAGCGCCTACAAACAGACAAACAGACAACTTTTTTCGTCGATTTGTGTCCTATTACTGTTTCTAATATTTCTAATTGTACAGACACGCCGGTTTTACTGTTTTATTGTATAGATTTTTAGTGTACTCTTACAGTAATTACGAATCTAACGACACCTCTCAAGTCAAAATCTATTTATCCGTTTAGGCTGCAGAGCATGCCAAACAATTATACATACTTACATACATACTATCGAAAAACATAACCCTCTTTCTGGCGCAGTCAAGTTAAAAATAATGGGTTACAATAGATATCTATTTCAAGCCTAGAGTAAGCGTACGCCAATTTTTTAAAAAGTACCTACGAGATTTGCTGGTTTTCTAGGAGGCTAGAACGCTTTTTGGAGCTCCAAAGGCTCACGCGTATAGTCTATGCCCAACAACATCTTTATAAATCCAGCCTCCTGATTTGCCATGCGATACCGCGCGGATTCTCGCCGAAACCCTTGTCACTTTCAACGGGAGTTTCTAGAATTGGGACGGATCTATGCGGATTCGCATCGTGAATCAGAGGGCTGGACTCCCTTCGTTGTCTTATTGATTCCGCGTGTCCCCTCTCCCACACGCGCCAGACCGGAGCCAAAACCGCCGCATCTGTCGTCTTCTCACGTCCCTCACGAGTCACGACTCTACACACCCACGGCTCCAATATTCCACAGAATGGGCAAGATGACAACATTTTTTTCATTGGTAATTAAATATGCTCCAAAAATAGCAATACTGGAAAAAAATAATTCTGATAGCTTAAATTCTCTCAAATATATAGCAATTTAAAAATGACATGAAAAGAAAACTTCACAAAACACTCCATACAAAACGGTACTCCAATATGACGTCCAGTAGTTCGTCCAGTAAGTGAGTTTACCGGTAGCCCAACTTCCCTTATCCCCTTATCCCTATTCCCAGGCGCGTGCGCTCCATACAGGCTGAAAAACAGTTCGTTGCTTGCCATATGAACTTGGACGTCTTGCTTGTACAACATCTTTTAGGAATAGAAAATTTTAATATTTTTATTAGTAAAATGAAACCCGGGGAACGTTGTTCTATCAGTCTATTACACTGTGGCAGAGTACCGCGCAGTACACTAACTAGAATAATCCTGTGCCACCACTGCCCAATGCCTATTCCATATTCTTTCATAAAAAAGCCGGCAATGCACATGCTACTCTTCGCATGTTACGGGTGTCAATGAGCGACGGCAGTCGCTTTCTATCAGGTTACCCGTCTGCTCCCTTGCCCCTTTAATTAACATAAAAAAATGTATCATGCCTTTTGGTTTTCTATAGGTATAACATTATAATTTTGGATAACTAAAAAGGGTGAAATTTTAAATTTAGACAAATCATGACATGTAAGTGAAGATTGTGTACGGAAATAGGCTGATGCCTCACCGAATTCTGAAACAGGCACTATTAAAGAATAAATATTGTTTAATACTTTTTAGTTTCTTTTTTATTTTTTTTTGTTTTTTCCTTTAGAAGTCGGTTTTAATTTATAAAATAACATTTTCTTGTTTAGTAGCAATGTTTTAACTGTAATTTAGATAGATGTCTACGAGTCCCCTCCAAGACTCAGTTGCTTTTGTATTTTCAATTATTTACACATACTCGTATATGTGAGCGAAACATTTTTTCCGAAAAAGTGCAGAACGCTGGAAAAAAGTCCATTAAAAACATCTAAGGTAAACTGTTTCCCGTACCACCACTTCAGTGGTCATAGAGCCGTGGCCAAACCTTATCAACCTAATTAACTTTAAATAAAGGACAACACGAAACAAAGCGTTCGCACTTTAAAGCGTTCAGCGCGAACCCAAGCGGGCGAGACCCACTTGTGTTCGCATTTCCTTCCCTTTGTGCTCCGGATATTTTTTTCTTTTTTTTTTCTTAATACATTTCTTTTGTGAGCCTGAACGGTTTTCACGTGGCGGTTAATTATTTTTTCGCTCAGAAACGTGTTATTTCAACTTGATCCTTAGCTTTGCTTCCATCGATTTGACGACAATGTGTTTTGGGCTTTGTACCAATAGGCTTTGTATTTGTTGTTTTCCAGAAACATTTGTGTGGACGTCTTATTTTTTATATTTATTTGTTTGTTGTTGTAAGGACACGAAGCAATACGTACGAGTACATATTTTAGAACTTATAGAAATTAACAATAATAAGAGCTGATGCATAGCGGTGACAGAGCATTTACTTAATAGCCGGTTCAGAGAGAATATTATAACATTACAAAAAACTGAGGAACATAGTAGCGATAGTAAAATTAATATTATTATAATAAACTCAAGTATAGACAAACGAGATATAGTATACATAATCTATGTAAAAAAAATAAACTAGTCTTCTGGTTTTTGTATAGTCACAGAAAAGGTGACTTGGGTTTTAAATAACCACTAGCTTTTGCCCGCGACTTCGTTCGCGTGGACTTCAGGTTCGTCCCGTCTTCTAGTAATAAGTAAGAAATATGGTAACTAAGCACTGCAGAGCCCTAATCATAGGCCTGTAGGTAGCTACTGCAGTATGCTCCTATAAACTACATTTAA
>JAOTAV010059107.1:0-15029 GCA_026546445.1 Cyclargus thomasi
TGATTCTGTATATCTTTTAGCCCACTATCATAATAATTTGCATTCAATAAATTTTGTTTTACACGCATATTCCCTATTATAATAGAATATAGAACTTGACACTTTTCTGTTCTGCCATAATAAAAAAAATTTAATAATTACGCCAAGTGGGCTGATATAGATGGATTCACAATTATAGCATATTTGCCAATTCGGCCGAGCCTGCTCATCTGATTGGAAACTTTTCGGCTTTCAGTGGTCAATCGTTTACCTCGGCTAGACGCATATTCAGTATTAATATCTAAAGGGGTCCAGTAATAATTTGCCCGTAATTCTTTATTCGAAAGGATCGTCTGTCCCTTGAACCTTTAAAACAGAGGGTAAACGCCCCGTCGCTAGACAGACAAGCCTTTAATAAGCGCTATTTTATTACTGCATTAATTTGATTTTAAATATAGCAACACAATGACATGAACGATAATGCACTTTAGTTTGTATGCTTTAGGACAAATATGCTTTGCAACGATTTATAGTTAAAGTACTCGAAATTTAAGCATATGGAATGTTTTCTTAAATTCACTGCTTTTTTTTCTAAGTATGTGTGGGTTTTTTCCCCATAAATGCAAGTGCAGAACCAATCTACATCTATCTGCACCAAAAACTAATTTGATAAACCTGTAAATACATATGGAATGTCTGCAAAACTCGTCGAAAGTGACGGTTGGAAATTGAAATCTCGGCCTGGCAGGCATTAAATTGTCCATGATCGTCTGACCTATTTGGCATTGGGTCTTAATTTTAGGCCGGCGACAGACTAACGGGCGCCAGCCTTGTCTTTATAGACCATGTTCCAGTAAACAAGGACACGCGTGTTATACATCATGCGTATTCGTCTTCCTTGATAGCTAAATCTGAATTGTTTTGTAGCTCTGAGCCCAGTTTCCAAAAGAAAAAAAATGAGATTGTTCATATTAAGTTCGATGAAATGCTTGTTAAGGGTCCCCATTGCAAGTAAAAACGAGGGCTTGATTCCCGACTATTTTTATAGCGATTTAGTTATTTAAGGAATGTTTCACGGTATCCTGATTATCCACAATTATTTCACAGATTTTCCACTGATAGCCTATGCGACGCTTATCAAGACGAGGTAAAACAAGCGCTAAATAATGCATTTGACTGTCTTACCTAACCAGTGGACCAATAAAATAACGCTATTAAGTAGAAAAATTTCTTTCGAAGCTTTCAGAAAGCAGGAGCTCTACTCTCAAAAGGCATATTCAAATTTTCAGACTCGACTGAGTCATTCGTCATTTTAGGTTTCTAAGTGTAGGACACATCATTCCAATTCGTTCGTTTAACACTGTTCAGTTTCGGAGTACTGCATAATTTTATCTTTAAAACCCAGTTAAACACTAGGTTCGAAGTCGTTTCTTTTCATCAATTCTATAGATGTTTGCCAAATGACAAAACTAGTCGATGACTTCATCCAGTGTATGTATACCTTGATAACGTGTACCGTTAGGTCTGTGACATTGAAGTAATCCTGTAATCTACGCTGGTCACCTTGCACTCACACCTGATGACGTCATAATAATTGCGTTGTCACTTTGAGAGGTTTGGCCACAGATTACCAATGGACCAAGAACCAGTGACACAAACTTTTGTCGTTTTATTAAAACTGAAAGTTTACCTATTTATGATATCTACTCACGGCATCGCTCACGTTAAGAAGTATTGTAATTCAAACATTTATCACGTTTCTCCCTTTGTAGGTAGAATTTATTATATCCTTTCTTAGTGGATGCCTACTTCATAAAATTTACCGCATGTCAAATTTCACCCCGTCCCGCCTAGTGGGTTGAACGTAGCTAGATCACCATGTGAATCAGTCAGTCAGGCACCTTTGAGTTTTACCTATTGATAGAGGTTTGAAGTCTGGATGTCGCTGGCTCCTGGATTAAAAATATCTACTACGTCGGGCTACGGTGAGTATCTAGGAGTTAATGTTGTTATTGATAAGATAAAATACATAATACGCATCTGCTTATATTATTATCGATTACGATTAGCTTATATTCTGATTTAAATTTACCATCTGTTCTGGAGACTTTTTTTATGATATTTAGGGGGCAAGCGGGGCAAACCCATCTAGGGTTACCTGATGGAAAGCAACCTCCGTCGCCCATGCGACTCTTCGGATGTCGCTACACTCGCGGCATCCGAAGAGTCGCAAGTTCGTTGCCCGCCGCTATGAGGGAATAGGGATAAGGCATTAGGGAAGTTGGGACGCCGGTAAACTCACTGAACGAAAGACAGTACAACGCCGTTTCACGTCAGTTTTCTGTGATGCCGTGGTATCACTCCGGTTGAGCCGGCCCATTCGTGCCGAAGCATGACTCTCCCACAGCAATAAAAAATGTAAATCTGTTTTAAAAAAGGTTTTTTGACTGCATCGCTGTTATATTATTAGTATTAAAAGTAATAAATTAAAATTAATAAAGTTCAAAGCGCCGGATTTTGTTAGGAAGCGTGAGTTAAAATCCCATCGCATACTTTTTCTTTTACATTTTTTTTAATTTAAAATTTTCAGAAATACGTTTTCCCAAATACGTTTTGCTCTGTACTGGTGCGGAACATTTCGTGTGCGAGTCCAACTCAACCTGGCCGGTTTTCTCATATCAATCTACAATTTTGAAGAGAAGGTTAAACTAATGAGCAATGTGCAAGAAACCCATTTTTAACCACCAAACTATGTACATCCATAGAAATAGGTCTTATACTAACTATATATCCATATAAACCATAGTATACTTTTGCCGAAACGGAATTAAAAGAACTAGAAGAAAATTACATTTATGATTAAAATAGGCACTGATTTAATATTTAATATTCTTACATCTTGACAAAAATAACAAAGCCTCCAGAAACAAATTGAACTCAAACACAGAAAATAGGAAAAACATTTTATCAGTACGTCTGCCCAGAATAAACCACGGTGAGGAAACGCTCAAAATGTTGTCATTTATCAGGTACATTAACCTGATGCTGGCAACCGAGTAATTATAATTAGAATTCCTATCAACCGAGATATTATTTTTCCTAATCTAAAGCTCAGACGAAGGGGAGTGACGGGAGGAGCTCTGTGATCTTAATGAATCTGTGCATGTAAAAACGGTTTCTTTATCCGGTATGGGTATTGGGCGTAGTAAACTTGTGATCGATAATTTTTGATGCTCGCTTTTAAGCTTCTTTAATCGTTAATGTATCTCAGTGTCCGTGGATAAAGTGGCTTTTTTTTAATAAAAATAACGGGGGCAAACGAGCAAACGGGTTGCCTGATGGAAAGCAACTCCCGCCGCCCATAGACACTCGCAACATCCGGGTTGCATGTGCGTTGTCGGCCTTTTAAGAGGGAAAACGCTCTCTTCTTGAAGGTTTGTAGGCCGTAGCAGTCCGGAAATACTGCTGGTGATAATTCATTCAAGAGCTTTACTGTGCGAGGCAGAAAGTTCGCGAAAATCGTATTGTGGAAGACTGCCATTTGTGTTTGGGTGTTTGAAGCATTAGTATTTCTATATTCAATAGAGACTACGTAAATTTTTAGTTTGTGAATTGTATTTCGGCAAGTGACCGCTAGAGGCGCTGTAAAATTTTGCCATACTAAAAATACGTCGTCGTTATCGAGTATCGACCAATAATATTGTTTCGAACTCATGTTAAAGCCACTGAGCCTTTGATTTACTACTCTATGTGAATTATGTGTGATTTTTCTCGGAATTTCACAGGGCCGAAATCCTGCGGTAAACACCAATCTCTAAAACTACTTATCCGATTACTTAACTTCTTTCGCTAATGGAGTGCTACTTTTTCTTGTTATTTACTCGCTTTCGACCTTGACTTTGTTTGTTATTTACATCTAACCTCAGTAGCCGTGCTTTACGTGATTAAGAATAAGGAGGTATGGATATTCATTGTATAACTGTAACCTATGGGATGTATAAACTTAGGATTCTTAAGGCTAACTACACTTAAAAACCTGGAAAAAGCATAGTTAGTGTAACGCGGTATATGTATAGTGTAGATTAAGTGAAAAAGAGGGTAAAAAAAGTTGTTTGTTCTCTGATTTGAAACGCAAAGAGAAACAGCGGACGAAGTTGAGACCAGCCCCGGACACCAAGCAATCAAAACTTTGTGCATGTGCATGTTATGTACCGCTTTTGCGTAGGTAATATTGTTTTTTTTTTGTGTCATACCATGAGATTTACGAAATAATATTGCTCTACTTGCCAGACGCCCAGAAAAGTATCATGTTTTTCGTATATGTATGACGTATGTCATATAGACTTGTTAGGACCAAACTGCACTAATGGATTGACGGATTTTAAGGGGTAGATTTTCGGGTCCAAATTGTAATTTTCATCATCAATTTGTTTTTTCGACCTTAATCCTCGAGCATAATGAAGGGCTTTCAATAACCATTTACAATTTTTTTATTACCTTTTACCTATTTAACCCTAATTTTTGTAATTTATCTGAAAAACTTTGGCTCGTACCAACTAAAAGGTAACTTACGCAGCGTGTCCAAAGCCTTTGCATTACATATGACTTTCCTAAATTTCTCAAATACATTTGCTATGTATATATTTTGAGTAGTTTAGGGGATAAGTTAACACTTGTTTGATAATGAAAACTATAAAAATGTAATATTTTTATGGCTTTAAAGTACCAAAGCACGATAAGTGGAACATTGCGTGCGGATAATATTTTTTCAGGAAAATGTAATTACGACATCGTTTTTCATGTGACCTTTTAAAGCCTTTGCAAATCAAAATTATTTTTTAACATTATTTATAGTAAATAATAAGCAATTAGATGCTAGTAAGAGACGGAAACGATTTAGTGAAGGTTCCGTGCTGATGTATTCTCGCGTGAGTTCATAGAGTGATGAAAATCATCGATTTCATTCATCTCAAATTAAATCGGCGCACCACAGTGGGGTGGATATTAGTTATAGTTGGATTAACTCGGGCATTTCGATTTTCCAACATTGGATATATCGATGTAGGAATGGCAGCGTCAGATTTTTGGATAATCCCAGAAATGGTGTGTTTCATGTCGACGCGGGTAGGGGGAGAGTGCGCGCGCAGCCGCTTCGATCTGAACTCTGAATGAACCCGTATTCACTCACTCGTTCACTCGCTCACTCGAGGTGTATTACTTGTATTAGGTCATTTACATGACAAATTCGCCGTCGGTCATCTTCGACCCGCTCTGACCTCAAACTCCGGAAGCCTCGTTTCGTTTCAAAGTTTACATACGCGAGCCTTAATAACTCATAATAAGCCCTATTCATTACGACCTATTTATAGAAACTATTTCAATTTCCCGTAGTAATAGCTTTTCTCGATATCGTAATAGTTGCATCTACGACCTAATATGCCTAATTGGATTGAATTGAAACGATATGCGTATAGTTTATCGCATGTCAAAGTTTATAATATTTATACTTGAAGCTTTCTATACATACTTAACATGTTATTTTTTGCCAGAAAAATGTACGGGCTGTTTATAATAAACAAATTATAGAGCTACAGAGTTGCGGGAATCATCTGTGATGTTCGAAGTTTAATAACGTGTATTAATAATTCTAAATTAGAAGTTAAAATTATTATAAAAACTTGCTCGCGACATCGCTAGAGTGAAAAAGTATTTTTATTCAAACTTTCTTCCCCTATTCCCTTGGGGGTTAAATTTGTCTCCTTTCTTATTGGATGCATATCACATAACATTTACATGCATGCTAAATTTCTGTCCGATCCGTCTGATTTCTCTCTTTTTAAAGATCTGTTTAGCACTACTAGCTTTATATTGATAGTTCACTATATTAGTTTTGATTTGACACATTGAGTTTTTTTTATTACGATTTTTTCTAGTTCACTACACCTACTTAGTTCTGAATAAACGAGTGCCTCCATTTTTCGCCTAAATGTTATTTAGTAAGGCTTGAAGTATCCTTTTAAGTCATGAATAATAACTAGAATGTTCAAGTTGGCGTGACAAGTTACAAGTTCTTAGCGGTTTTGAGTCTGGGAATTCACAAAATAAACTGTATAAAGGTCGCTTTAAAACTCGATAATACGAAGCACGTTTTCCTTGCTAAGATTAATTGTGCTATTTTTCTTTTGTCCGTGTTCTTAATAACTTAGCAAAACCAACCGACCACACTAAGAGACCTTGAATTAGAGATTACCTTTATTTTATTGAAGAATCCGTAATTGAATTATTATCATACCAAAATGTGATGTCGGTTGCATACAATTTTTGTTTATTTTTAACTTACAATCTTCAAACAGAATTATGGCAAGGAATTTCTTGCCTTATGTCAATAAACATGTCTATTATTAGACGTCGAACGACGAGTTCTCAGGCTGTCCCGTAATAATATTACTCCCTGCTGTTGTTCAAAAATAGAAACGAATCTGAGAGAACTTAGGGCACATAAATAATTTGGTCCTTTTTTTAATCCCGTTTTTCGCCTCAGAAAACATAAGTTACCTTCTAAATTACTAAGTCGCCACAACAACACACCTCTGAATTAAAGTAAAACAGCCACTAGATCTTCTTCGTAAGCCACCGTTAATGTTGAGTTACATTTGCGCTTCGTGATTATTTTTTAGCATCTAAATTAGTGTTTTGCATCCAAGAAGCAAACCTCCTAAATTTTAATATGACACCAAAATATTCAAGAAAGGTATTGGCTTCTAACTTTATAACTTAGTATATATTTAAAATGTTCATTTAAAAAGAAACAGACGT
Organism: Cyclargus thomasi; assembly: GCA_026546445.1. NCBI lineage: Eukaryota > Metazoa > Arthropoda > Insecta > Lepidoptera > Lycaenidae > Cyclargus > Cyclargus thomasi. The sequence goes on from JAOTAV010059107.1 coordinate 6,796, forward strand.
TATAGTAAATGGCAATAAGATTGAAAAATATATTTATATAGGACAGATAATATATCCCTCAGATGCAATGACCAAGGAAATAAGCGAATAGCACAAGGATGAAGAAAATACTGGTCACTGAAAGCAATAGTGAAAAGCAAGGATGTAGGTTATTGTAAATAAAATGAAAGATTTGACACCTGTATTTTACCAGTTCTCACTTATGGCTGTGAAACCTGGTCATTAACTCTTCACCATTGAGAGTCTAGCAAAATGCCAACGTGCCATGGAAAGAAGCATGCTCGGGTAAAATTAAAGATAAATTCATGAATATATACATTAGAACAAAAGTCACCGACATTCTTACGCGGATAGACATTCAAAAATGGAGGTGGGCTGGGCGTATGTTGCGCCACCCGATCAACAAATGGAGCAAGCAAGTCACCCTCTGGCAAGCAAGAGACGGCAAACGAAGCGGAGGTCGTTAAATCAGGAGATGGGAAGACGATTTAAAACTGACAGCGGGGCCATTTTAGTTGAGAGTAGCAAGGGACATGACACAGTTGAAGGAGTGGAGTAGGAGTGGAGAGAGGAGTAGGTAATTGGAGGAGGCCACACCGAACTTAGGGACCTCTTGTAAATAGACTATCAAATTTACCTAAAATTATAATCAAGATTCTCTTTCTTTGAATGTAAGCGATTCATAAAATAATTTTCGAACTTCATTTCAGAAGTTCGTTTGATCATTTAGAAATCCACTATCCCTACTAACATATAAATGCGAATCAATCAAAAAAATATTTTTGTGTGTCAGTCTGTCAGACATACCGACTGATTATGTTGAGAAAAACCTGCATTTCTTTACTTAAATGAAAGAGCTCTGTCAGTACATTTCAAATATGTAATCATAATTAGCTAATTAGGTTAAGGGTTTACCTGCTAATTGGTAGAATTCATAAAATCTCTTCAATACAATATTGGATATGGAACAATGAATACTTCACATTAAGAAATTTATCGATAGTATGATAGCCCCAAAATAATTGAAATAAAAATAACGTTCAAAAACTAAAACCCGACTACTAAAATACCTTCTAAAAAGTAAGAAACAAGAAAACATGCCCCTTTTATTTTATTAATAGCTATAGTATATTAATTAGTTTAAATACAAGTAGGTAGGGGAATACGACAACGGTTATCCTTTAAACATGTCCATATATTTTCTCTTTCCTTACGTATATTATAGAACGTATTTTAGTAGTCGGGTTTTAGTTTTCTAAACGTTATTTTCATCAAATTTCACGCACTGGTAAAATCTGGTGAATGTATCGCGAACGAAATCGCGCGATTGCATCGCGTTAAAAAGTTACTGTGTGTTGGAGTCTTAATAGTTTCCATTTTTACAGGTATTCCCTTAATACAGTTGTAATCCCGATAATAAGTCAATTACTTAATAATATCGTTTTCTCGCTCTAACATTGTCCTGCTCTACGGAGAACTTTGTCCAATTTAATGTCCTTTATTACGGCGTATAGTTTGTAGTTTATGTGCCGCTTGAAATTGTTCCAGTAATGATATAGCCACTTCGTCTTCCGCACTTTGAACGTAAGCCGTAAAATGAAAACTTGGAATTGATTTTTCTTTGAAAATAATATCTCGCTTGTATGAACTAATCGGTCTTAGTATATAAAACTGGAGACCCACCCAGGTTAACGGGTAAGAAACAACAGGTATTGGACACTTTTTTAAAAAGTGGGACAATTTATTTGTAACATAGCCACTTTTAAGTCATTTTCTCAGAATAACCTCGCTAAAGAATCATAAAAAAACTTTCCAATTTATTTAATTTTGAATGCCGTGAAAACGCTGTCCGCCATGATGGGATGTATGTGACGTAACTTATCGCAAAAGTACTACTTTTATTTTTAATTTTCATTAGATTTCTTTAAAGAAATTCAAAAGATACTTTAAAAATCAATATTTAATTTTAAAAACCTTTTTCTGAATGTAATAATAAAGAATTTAAAATATGATCATTTTATATCTTTTTCGTCGTTGTATGTTTTCAAATTAGTGACGTCACAGCCTCTCTTCTTGGCAAACAGCGTTTCAGATCACGTGATATACAGATTAAAAAGGAGCAATTTTAAAATATCAATTTTAGATTGATGTCGTAATTATTTGATAGAAAATCAATATACTTAGCTATTTAATTAAACTATCGTAATATTACTCTTTTTTTATTCATAAGGACTTTTTTCAATTACAACTAGTATTTCCACAAGTATTTAAAGCGTATTCCCTCTTAAAAGGCCGGCATCGCACCTGTAACCCTACTGATGTTGCGAGTGGGTGGCCGTAGTTGCTTTCCACCAGGTAACCCGTTTGCTCGTTTGCACCCTTATTTAAAGAAAAAACTTTGAGTTTCTTTTCACACATACAGCTTCAGCACGGTGTCACGACCGTGAGCATTAGAAAATAGCCTAGCAACAGGCAACTTAAATTTTTTCTTACTCTGTTTTCTCATCGGTTTTTTATTTAAAAGGCGCTTGACAGACAATGTATTGTAAATTGTAGTACTGTATCTGCTAGTAACAGGTCCTGAGAGCAGATCTGAGACCTGTGCTATAAATAATCTAAAAACGCATTTATTATTGATCATCTTAGGTTAATAATTATACAAATACCCCCTATTCAAATTTTGCTGTTTGTCATTTCGTTTCTAATATGCCAGACAAAGAAAACACATATTGAATAGTATTCGTTGTATAAATATTTTTATCAGTAAGACCGTTAGAATAGAGATAGGTTACAGATGGACAAAAGGACATGATGATGTTGACCGTACGCAGCCAATAGATTGAATTAGCAACTTTGTCCCAGCGAGTGCACTCTGTGGACCGAGCTTTAAACTTTAAGTGCACGATATAACCACCGATTTACTGCTGTACCGCTGTAGATGTGTTTCCGATAGGGATGAATAAAGGACATTTACCAACTTTTTTTTTTAATGTTATTTGAAGACATATGTGAAAGAAGCTGGTAAGTAACATTTTAAAAATAGCCGGATTTTTGCGTAAAAAGACCCCTTAGGACCGGAAAAGTTAAGCTAGATAATGAAGAAGGTTTTAGAGCGCCTAGTGGGAAAAACCTTTGGTTCGCACTCGAGGGGGTCCAGGTTCGAACCCCGGTGGAGGTGTGTACCAATGAGACATTTTTAGATCTCAAGTACATAATACGGATGCTCATTGCCATGGGAGAGCCATGCTTCGGCACGAATGAGCCGGCTCGACCAGAGTGATACCACGACCTTACAGAAAACTGGCGTGAAACGGCATAGTGCTGTGTTTCGTTCAGCGAGTGAGTTTACCGGTGGCCCAACTTCCTAATCCCCCTATCCCAATTCCCTCATAAAAGGCCGGAAATGCACTTGCGACTCTTCGATTGTTACGAGTGAATACCCGTCTGATCGCTTGCCCCCTAAATATCATTAAAAAAAGGTGAAATGCAATTTTTATCAAAATTTTAAAGAAAAAAAATTAGTTCATATCGCAGGTTTTAAAATATTACTTATCCGCTTCATCCACTTATGTCTTCATTTATTAAAAAAATATTTATTATATCCTATGTCAAGTTTCACGTCCGTATTTCACGTCGAAGCCCGATAAATGATTTCCACGCGGACAAAGCCGCAAGTAAATACTAGCAATTGACAATAATGGGGACGATCGCGAACGCATTGTAGAGGTGCCGACTCGTCTTTTAAGGCCATACTCCGTTTCGAGACTCAAACGAACGAATCGGAATGCCGCGTCCCACTGTAACAAGCGAGAAATGACGTTGTTAGTATAGGACGACAATATTCGGTCGAGTCCGAATAATTGTTTATGCTGTATGGGAGTAGAGCTCCTAATTACCATAAATCACGTTGTTTTTCCATAAATCACAAACGAGCACACGGGTTACCTGATGTAAAGCAACTACCGCCGCCGATGAGCACTAGCAACACCAGAAGAGTTGCAAGTGCGTTGCCGGTATTTATTATATCGACGTCGCGCGTCGTTTTTTTTATACTTTGTATATCATTTGTGGAAATGTAAGGGTCAAGTCGTATTAGCGTGAACTCGAAGTGTCTTGACGGGTCCTGTTTTTCGAGTTCAGCACCACACACGATTTTTTCGACAACACAGAACCTCTATGGTTTTATTATTACGGGCAAATTTCCACTGTAATAATCCGCTGGCGCGTGTCGAGTCTCTTTACTTACGATCGATACTTTTATTTACGCTATATATTTAGCTACATATTATTCTATGATTAAAAAAACAGTAATAATAATAATAAAACATTTATTTGACATACTTTACACCACACCACAAGTACACGAATACAATATACAAAAGAAAGAACATTATAACAAAAATGAATTGAAGAGTAAAACGAGAAAAAGTTAAAACAAAAAAAACAATTTATTGAATGTAAGGCTGTGCGATGCGAAGATGTCAAAAAGGATTCTACTCAGGTTATGATGGTAGAAGATGCTTGTACCGCGATCCCTAGTATTCTGTGGATCCCAGTACGCGTATCGGCTCGCTTAATGTGAGTTCAGTTAATCGCTATCTATCATAGTCCATAAAGATGAGCTAAAGACTTAACGCGCGTGACCTTTGTAGGTACAATACGAAACGATGGTTCCTATGAAAGACTACCAACAAGGTATTTCATATTTGCAAGCAACAGATTAGAGACATCTAATTCCTATGGTCCAATTGACACAGTTTTGAGTGGGGATAGGTGGAATTATTTTGGAATAAAATTGCGGATTGATATTGGGTCCGCTATGTGGGGGCGGGGTGCGCGCGCACTTGCAACCCCCAGGGTTGCCAGATTTGCAAAATCTGCCGTTATGTTACGAAATTTGGTGTGATTAGTTTTCGATGGTTTAGTATTAGAATGCTACATAATATATCATGTAGAAGGTAGTATTTAAGTGTATTGTTATAGAAAAAAATATCATTTTAATCGTGCGCTTACTACCGACATTTTAGTTTTATATTAAAAAAAAGTCATTGATGAGAGTATAAAATGTTATTTTGAATTACATAATTTCAAGTATTTTAAAGTGTTGGCCATTGAAATAGTGAAAATGAAAACTTCGATTTGGCAACCCTAAGATACGAAGGTTTCAGTCGTTCTCTCGCTACGAAACGCGGCTGACTGCTACGCCGGCGTAGCGCCGTAGCATTGCTCTACATTGTGAATAAACTTACAAGGTAGGCGAAATATCATGTATTTCACTGATGATTGACAATTTTTTTAAGGTGCTAGTAACGTAAAAAATAGATTTATACGAATAAACAAAGATTCACTTGTTCTGCCTTTATGTAATGTTACCCTTTACGGTATCGATTTTATTGTGGTCTAAATTAAATTTATCATGAATTTGTCAGAATTATATATATTTTTGATGATTTATGATGCCATTGTGGATATTGTAAAAGGCGAGGGCCTTTATTATTCGAGTTCTTTTTTAAAGCTTGAGAATATTTCATAACTTAATGCAATAGCCATACTATGTTAAACATAATTAAGAAAAATATTTTTTGCAAAGACATTCAACAAATATAGGTCAGTGCTGCCAGCATTGATCTCGGCAGAATTTTGCGAGTCACATAGAAGTGAATTATCTACATGCTAAATCTAAAATGACAAAGGTTCCTTTTAATGGATTTCTTCGCATTTAATATGAAATGTTCACTGATAAAATAAATAATTATATCGTGATTCAAGTAAGTTCTTACACGCGGATTGATTTGACTATAGAAGACTATGACTATAATAATTTTTATTTCATATGTTTGTGTCCCTAACATAAATGGGTTTATATAAAAAAAAAACAACGAATAGACGATTTAAATATATATGGTTATGTTAATTTCTGTTAGAACTTTTCAGGTAAGAAACATTGTGTACCTGTAACTTTTTATAATATAGAGAGCAGTTTTTTTTTATTTGTCGGGTAATATAAAGTAATTTATAGACAGATAGCAGACCAACGCGATTTGGTCGCATTGTTTCAAACTTACTGTAAGAGTCACTAATAGAAGAGTTACAAAACGACTGAATAACGTAGGTCTCTGCCTATGAATCAACTTCTTTGATGATACAATAGTTTGAAGCTATTTATCGTTGCTAACAAAGCTCACCCATTCCGCACTAGTAAAGCTTGAACTTCAACCTATTTCTCGGCAAATTAAGGAAAAACCCGTGCCCCAGTCATGTCTTAGGAATGATTAATGGACAATATAAAGCACAGTTTCGAATTTTCGACACAGATTGTAAAGTTTCGTACAGAAGCGACTAGCGTTAGTATCGATCTTACGATCACTACAATATTTTGACAAGACACGATAGTCATACAGGAAATACTCTTTTGTTTATGGTTGAAGTCTGTGATTTTTTCAATTTTTTGTGTGTGTTGAAGGGGATCTGAGAATGGTTTAGATTTAAAAAATAGCTCCGCAGGACAACGTCTGCGGGGTCAACTAGTATTATATTAATATATAATTCGTATAGCTCCTCTACACGATGGATTTAAATATTATGGTTGAATTCTGACCACAGGGCGACCTTTAGTATTAATAACTATTTGATGCCAGCTACTCTGTTGTACGGAAATTCGTGTACCGCGAACGTCTATCCGTACGTTTTACTGAGATTTTTAAATATTTATTGGTTAATTTTTTTGAAGAATGAATATTTAAAAATTCACAAAATTCTTACATTTTAAGACCTGTTTCACCGTATACTAATAAAGCTTCTGATAGGCTATCAACAAATTTTTTGACATATTCCATACAACATATCCATACAACATCCGTCAAAAAAAGTTGTGGATAGACTATCAGAAAGCGGTGAAACAGTAGGGCAATCGCGCTAAGTTATTTCAAGTGAAACGCAAAGGAAACTATAACGTTACTCGACTTTTTGACGTATTTTGTATCGCGCTATTGTTTTGACAGCTCAGTGGGACGAAGCTGAACCGTTGTTGGAACTCAAACGCAACTCGACGCTGTCAAACGAAAAGTTAATCCGAAGCTACTTTAGCTCGCACGCAACTCAAACGTTTAGTGTTTTGGTGTGTTAAATTGACGAAAATCGATGAAAGCATAATTGCTTAAAAAACATATAATATAATAAATAATCAAACCATATTCTGACGATATTATGGCTTGTGTAGTATTTTTGAATTTAATAAGTGTTTTGATTTTTAGTCTTTGATATGTCCATCGAAATTGTACGTATTATGTATCACAAAAACTATATTATTATCACTAGTCACTTTTGACTACACTAATGGCGATCGTAAAAAAAGTAATACGTTATACGAAATTTAACATTTCCATTCGCAACTACAAAATAAACTTTTCATTTGGTCTTATCACACTTGTAATGCATAATAAACACGAAACAATTTATCTATTGATGAATCAGCGAGTCGGTTTAGTTGCGTTTATATTTAAGCTAATCAAAATTGAATCAGAATCAAAACGTTTAGCTGCGTTCAAGTTTCGTCTGAGGTTCAGTTACAACATGGCTCAAACTTTAGCAAGATACCAAAATTTGTTAAACCGCAGTGGAGCTGAACCAAACAAAGAAAATGCGAATCTAAATTGAAACGTTTATAGCTCATCAACAACTGAAAAATTAAAAAACTATTATATAATAACATTTCCTGGGGATCAAAGTATCTCCATACCAATCTTCACCAAAATCGGTTTAAGAGATTGGGAGTAAAAATGTAACAGACCAATAGACTTTCGAATTTATATTAGCTGTGTGAATTTGACGTCAATAAATCACAGTTTCAATTCCCCTCGACGAGTTCACTCGTGAATTTTTAAAGATCAGTCGCGAACCTTGAGACGGTTTGAGTCGCCACGGTAACCCGACATCGCAGTAAGTGATTTCCGATACCAACTGAGATCTTATATCTATCTTATATATCTAATGTCTATAATTTTTCTTGACCAGCTATTGTCAAGTCAACTATGTGTTTTAAGTTTTGTGCGAGTGCAGAAACGAGAAATAGTCTAGCTTATCTAGTTCGCCGGTTCAAGTAGTATACGAGGTGTTTCAAAAAGTATCGCTAATTTTGAATTTTCGCGGGTTACGTACATTCGAATTTCGATTTTTTTGTGGCGTTATGTTGGTACTCATGTCTCTCACTTATGCCGACAAGCTCGGCCATTTTG
>JAOTAV010059118.1:0-15029 GCA_026546445.1 Cyclargus thomasi
AACTTACATCGCTAATATCTTACTTATTTCTCAACAGAATTCAGAGATTTTTTTGTGATTCTGTATATCTTTAGGCCTACTATCATAATAATTTGCATTCAATAAACTTTGTTTTACACGCATATTACCTATTCCATCTCACACGCGTCAGCATTCACACACCTATATACGGACACCCGGGATACACAAGAAGACTTCTTCAAACCAACCCCGGGTTGAGTTAGTGTTGTCGCATCCATCACGAGTATTAGGCCGGTCGCGACTCAATGCAGTAATAGCGGCATTTCACAACATTTACCCTTAGAGGGTGTATCGAATATTGTGACACAGAGGGCTGAATTCATTCATTATCGGGTATGAACGTTTTTTTTTTATAAAAAATCTATTATGTAAAAAGTAAGTCGGCTTTTCCTTCCTGACGATATAAATCCAGAATGAACCAACCGATTTCCACGGTTGGCATTCGTTGGAAAGGTCTCAGGCTCTATGAGGTTTGTGGCAAAAAAAATTAGGAAAAATTTCAAGAGAAAATATCCCCTCGGACGGAGTCGCAAGAAACAGTCAGTAATTAGTAAAAGATTTACTTACCTTGACAGAATCTATAAATACATGTAACAAAACAATATAATGATACTTAACTTTTATAGAGTTTACTGTAAATTAGCAGCTCTGAAAGACTAAGTATACGCTAACTTAAAGAGGGTAATGTTTTTCGAGCGTATGTATGTATGACCATTTCTTTGACACGCCCTACAGCTCAAACGGCTGGATGGATTTTGACATGTGAGGTGTCCAGAATATACAATTCATAAAGCGTGCGATTAATCGTTCGGGTAGCACCCGAACAAATTTATATTAAAAGTACTGAAAATTCTGAAATAAAACTATTATTAAAAAAAAACAAAAAAAAACAGCTACCTAAAAAAACTAAAAAGAAAAACAAAATAAGAAGCTATCACACTTAAATTACTTTAACGCTACGTTTGTCACCGCCTGCTTCACTTTAAATTATTAAGTTAAACTAATTTAAGTGTGAAATGTTCTTATTTTTTTTTCTTTTTAGTTTTTTAAGCAGACGTATTTTTGTTTTTTTTAATAATAGTGTTTTATTATGTGTATGCTGCGTTGCAGAGCTAAAATATATTAAAACATTACCTTTCAGCTCTGCTATTTTATTTAGCCCACATACATATTAAACCCGTCTGGGCTAAAAATACAAAAAATACAAATTGTAAAAACGCACCACTGTGCGGCTTCGCTGTAATTTTGGGGAAAAAAGGATTTTTTCTATAATGAGCTCTCCATGGGATGCAGAGTGGCCTTAACAGGCTTACCCAGATGCCAACTGGTAAGTGCCTGCCATTGGTAAGTGCCCGTGGCAAGTGCTCTCAGCCCGTTTCATTCCGAATTGTAATTCGAGTATAAACTCTTTGTTTCATCGTTTTCACATTGAGGGGCTTATGAAAATATGAATTAAGTACTAACGTTGTAGATGCGGAAGTGTGACTGTTTTGCCATTTCTCGAGAAAAGACACAGGATAACTGTTGTTGCAGAGTAGTTTCCGCAGTTTAAAGGAATTTAGATGCAACAAACTCTAACTCTCTCATACTGTAAGTTATGCACTTTGTAAAATCTAATGTAGGTATGTATGTAGTTTAATCTTAATATAATTCGTTTGTTTAAGTTATATCTATATTGATGTTCGTAATCCTTTTGTGGCTAATTACCTATTAAAAATAAAAGAACGTTATGCGTATTGTCTACACAACTCGAATACGGGTTAAGGGCAATAAATTTTTGAATAGTAATAATTAGATGTATAAAAAATAAATAAACAAAAAATAATAATAACAAATACAAATAAATTAGTATATACTATATTATTTCTACCTTTTGCACGCTACCCTAAGCAGAATGTTTATACTATTTTATAATATAAGATGTTTTGTAACCTATAATCATCATATCAAATAAATCATTATGATTATGATCTAATGTCATTAAAATGTAAAAACCGCAAACTTCGACTTGAGCGGTGTTGTTAGCTAAGGAAATGACATTGCATTTAGAAGTACTGCAGGGCTAAAAAGGTCACTTATCAATATTACTTAGAGCAATTCATTTTGTAATTTTCCTTTCCCAAAAAGCTACTAATTTTCCAAAACACGAATTCCACAATCAATTTAAATTGATGTTGAAGTTGAATTATAAAAACTATTCGATATTACAACAAAATCAACTAAAATTAATGCAGAGAAATTCCTTTGCAATCTTGCTATTACGACCTTTGTAGACGCAGTCTCTTCTGCCGTCCTCAAGCTAAAATGCCGCTATGTACAAAAATAACTTTTTGAGTTATGAGTTAAAAACGCGTCATTTTTTCTAAGGGCTTGGTACTTCATAACGGCAATATTAATTTTAATAACTCGATGACTATAAACCTCACAAAAATTTGGTAATACACGTCGATAGAGCTTTTTCTTCTGATTACGATGGCATCAAAATGTCAAAACGACTAGATGTTGGTTAGCGGTATTTAAGCTTGAGGTCGGCAGTGTTGTGTATTCGTAGAATCTAGATGGAAGCAGTAATTATTCCTCTGTCAAAAAATTTCCCATTTCTATACAAGTCGCGATTGACAACAACAAAGCTATAACACAACACGGCCGAACACATCTTTGACAATCGCGGTTTGTTATAAAAATACACCTTTTGATAGGAGTTGATGACTACCGCCTATATTGACCGAAAACGCTATACAATAATTTACAGCAGTATTTGGTGTTAAAATGTGACAACGCGAATATGGCCGCGACCGCGCCTTCTAATTACAACTACATCAATTAATGTAATTAGAGACCCGCTACATCTATTACATCGGGAATATTAATTGTTATTATCAAAGTAGTTATGGATACTGAGATTTGTGCAAATAATAAATGGTAGGGGAGCCCAAAAGGGGAATTTCGGATTTAATCGAGCGCAAAAGATTAAGCTATTTATACATATCTCTGGTTATCATGGTATGAAAATCTAAGTTTTTAGTTAGTTAGGTTCTTAAAAAGTTATTTTTAAGTACACTTCTACTGATAATTTAAATGTAAGGTAAGCCTGTAATAACATACGACAACAAAGCCTCATATTTTCATTACCAAGCTTCCCAGATATTTTATGTCACATTCAACTAAACGCTTTAGGCCTTGCTGTCTAAAATCGTGCAGTAAATGTTATATTAAATTATTTTTTTTCAAAGAAATTTCTTTTTTATAACCTTAAAATCGCTGCAACGTCTCATCCCACCGCTAAAATAAAAAATGCCTTTATTATTTTTTTTAAAACTTTTACCTAATCTACAAAACGTACTAGTTCTCCATGATGCTTGAGTTACTACAAAAATAGCACTGTCGCCTCCCCGGCTGCGCCATCTACGCAATCTCCAATGATTGCATAACATCTCATTTTCATAGCTTATGGAGTTAGAGATCGCATTATCTTTCTAGAAATCTAAAGATCATAAGAGGAAAGAGCGTATTCCCTCTTGAAAACTTGCAATTCTTATGATGTTGGGAGTGTCTGTGGGAGACAACAGTTCCTTTTCATCAGGTGACCCGTTTGCTCGTTTGCTCTATAATTGTCGTTTGAAAAGATCATAATTTGTATATCTATTTATATCGTACGTTATATTCATAGCTAGTTATTTTTATAACATTCTACTATACCACGTAGTAGAGTGTAGTAGAGTAGTAGAAAGTGTGGCTTCTGACGGAGATCGTAGGTTTGATTCCCGCGTTGTAAAACTGCTATTTCCAAGTTTGTTGATGATAAAGTAAGCTGATCACCTGGTTGTCTGACAAGAAAAGTGATTCATGAAACTGTAAGGACTGGTGCGGGGTGACGTTGATTAAAAGTGAATGAAGCGCGAAAAGTTTTATCTTAGTAGCGACTGACCACAAAGCCTGTCGCATTGAATAGCGTACATATAAAATTATAAAAATCATACCATCAAGTTAAATAATGTACGAAAATATGGTCGCTACAATACTATGCTAGATTAAGTCATAAGTCCCAGAGTTTTTGAATTTAGAAGTAAATCTAAGAGTATCTTCTATATAATATAGCGGACGGTCTATAAAATAATTCCTGTTCCGTTATCAATGAAAAACTCATCCCTAGACAAGTGGCATACGCCTCGTAGCGATTCTAATTTGCGTTATTCTCACGGTACGATTTCTTACGACTATACTTGACTTTTCGTTCGACTGTTGTGAATTCGCTCAAGATTGGCATTTGCAATTGTAAAAGTAAAACCACACAATTGGTCATAGTACTTTGTCTACGAGTTGATCAAAAGCGATCATGAACGAGGCGAGTGTGCTCCCTACCCGACGAGGAGCCATAACCTAAAAGTCCGCAGTTTTCACACTCCACGACACATCGTACGACAAACGCTTCGAACTTTATAATCGTCCTCTACAAAGGGTCCACCAAAACAAATATCGTGCCTGTGACAGACACGAGACAGCTGGCCGTCGCTCGGTCCAAAATATTTTATTAGTCTATTTACGGACACAATATGAAAATATTATGTCCAGCGGTTTCCGTTTGTGTGCGCAATGAAAAATTCTTTACAATGTTTTGAGTATGGAGCGGTGGACGAGAGTACTTTCTTAAATATTTCCATCGCAACATTTTCTCAAACTCAACTGAGTGGCGAGTGCGAATTTTTTTTTTTAAATTCGACCACAAGCGTGTTTTGCGTTTAGTACGATTTTATATGGCATTTGTACAGCGCCACCATAAAAATAATTAAACAATGTTTAACTAACACTCGATGTCCCTTTCTGTCGTGTGACGTTTTCAATTTTATAGAAAAAGACCGCGAAAGTTGATTAGCTAAACACTGTTTAAATATTTTTATGAATAAAGGGGTTAATAATGGCCGCAACTCTGTCGCGCCAAAATTCATTAATCGCGCCGGAACCGTACATTTCTCCGGCATAAAAGTATACTATGTCCTTTCCGGGACTTAAAGTATGTTTATACCAAATTTCAGCTAAATCGGTTCAGTGGCTTGGGCGTCAAGAGGTGACAGACAGACTGACAGACACTTTTGAATAATCAATAAATAACTCAGTTTGATAGAACCTACCCGAATTACGTAGACAACAAATTTTTCTAATAATATACCCTTCGATTAAATATATTATAAAAAAATTCACAGTTGCCGTCTGAAATGTGGCATCGGCATAACTACTTCCTAGTCGCTCCGAAACCGCGGTTTGACTTTTGTACGATTGTGAGGCTCATTACGTTAAGTTTTATTTTTCAATACACTTGATTTTGATTTAAGTTGCTTTATGTCAGATAGTCTTGGTGCAATTATTTTATGTGTACATCTTATTAATATTTGACTGAAGAGTATACCACAAAAATATACACTTTCAAACAGCCAATAATAAAACATCCCACACAGACCATTATTATGAAGTTTTACCGAACGAGAGCTTCGTATTTCAGACTACAAGACGTTGCGTCCACGTAGCAAAATCTTATATTGGCTTTATTTTTAAAATTATAGCTCTGTGTTCGTTGTAGACAAATTTATTTTATACTAGCCGTTACCCGCGGCTCCGCTTACATAAATATCGGATAAATGTTTCCGGTTTGAAAGATATTTTTCTTGAGAACAACCAAACAATACACAGTCTTAACTTAGAGAAATTTCGGTCGCGTTTTAAAAATACTGCTTGTAAACTTAACAGGGTAGCATTTAAAACAGCTTGCTTGGTTTATTATTGTTTTGGATCTAATTAATAAATTTTGGAGCGTTCGTGGCCTAGTGGTTAAGACCTTTGGTTCGCACTCGAGTGGGTGCAGGTTCAAATCCAGGTGAAGGCGTGGCGCGACCAATGAGACGTTTTCCGATCTCAAGTTCATAATACGGATGCTCATTGCCGTGGGAGAGCCATGCTTCGACACGGCACGGCTCGACCGGAGTGATACCACGATCTCACAGAAAACTGGCGAAAAACTGAGTTGTGCTGTGTTTCGTTCAGTGAGTGAGTTTACCGGTGGCCCAACTTCCCTAATCCCCCTATTTCCACTTCCATTCCCTATTCCCTCATAAAGGCCATTAACGCATTTGCGACTATCGCGAGTGTCCACGGGCGACGGCATCTATCAGGTAACCCATGAGCTCGCTTGTCGCTCCTAAATATCATAAATAAATATAAACGGAGTTATCCGGTTTATTCCAAGAGCAATTCATACAAAATGCATTTAGGAATTGTGGCGTAATTAAGGCAAAAACATCCAAACAAACAATAAATAATAAAACAACTAGCTCCAGTTTACTAGCCTATAAAAGAAGCTTTGTCTACACAAAGCCAGAAGCACTGTCTTGCTATCTTTGTGACAACTATCCTACCTCAACTAGCCTCTTATCCCGGGCACAAATTCGAATGTTTCTTAAAAACATTAATAAAAGTTATCTAAATAAAAATACGGACGATAATTACTCGAGAATAAATTACTGAGCGCAGTCCGGGGGATGAGGAATTAAAATTCCTGAAATGTTTTCAACTCGAGCAGATTATACTTTCATAAGATGATAACAATTTACGAGGGCGCCTTTTGTGCAGATCAAAGGAGGCGCGAGACATCCGAACAGCTCTGCATTACGGGGTTTTAGTTGCGACCTCATTATTTTGTACAAAATTTCGACCGTAGGTTTCAGACACCATATCGATGCCTTACTGTCTCAACCTCGTACCTTAAAAATGGCTACATTTCTCGAGACAAAAAAAAAACGAATTATATATTTTTTTCTTAGTAATGATAAAAATCTGGATATGAGGTTATTTAATTACTAAGAAAAAAAAAAATTATTCGGTTTTTTTGTTTAATGAAATGTAATATGTATTTTTAAAATACGAGGTTGAGGCAGTAATCGATATGAAATTTAACATTTGTTATATCTATGTATAGTCTGGCTATAAGTAGAACCTAGCAATTATTTTGACTAGCAACATTATTCCGATGCAGTCTTTTGTTTTCGGTTAGAATTGTACTACAATTGCATTTCATAATTTTGTTACTTGATCACGGGTGTTATTACGATTATAACCTTTTGATCTTTTGTGTATGCTATGACATGTTTTTTTATCTAAATAAATGATATTTAATACAAAATGTATGAAAATAACAAACCATATTAAAAACAGGATTTGGACCCTCCATCTAGTATTTTTGCATTTTATTTATAACAAACAACACTTTGTCCTATAAATCTCAATTAGAATGTCACTTTACTTTTTACAAAAAACTTATATTGGAATAGTCGTGTTTAGGTCTCATTGTCTGATAAAGTATTAAAATCTTTTTCTCCGCTACAATTGCGTGTACCACCTGCAGAATTTTTTGAATTTGGAAGTTTCTTTCTAGGTTTAACTTATAGAAGCTAGACTATACTATCCGAGAAGCGTTATGTCAAACCCAGCCATCCATCGAACATATAAATAGAGAAGTAATATGAGCCATCCGTGTCCGAAATTTACTAGTGTTTTGGTACTGATAAATTAACCGCTAACCGACTTACGCATTGAAACAGCACGCACCAATAAGAGACCTGTGTGTACGTACTCCGATACTTCCGACCAATCAGAGCACAGTGGCTTTGGGCGGTTTTTTTTTTCAGAACAAAACTAATAATATTTCCGTTCTTTTGTTTTGGTTCTATCGATGCAGCCATCACATCATGACTTACGTGTAGTCGACATATTCCGACCAAATTATGTAGGCAATCAACTGGCACTGTTTCAATTTCCCCCATAGTACTATCAGGGAAGTTGATTCGTAGACAGATCTACGTCATTTGGTCGGAACATATCAATTCCATGTAAGTCGAGATCTATCGGTTGTGATTTTTATAATACAACTAACTTGCCTAGATCCACACTTCTCTGATAGTATTTCTATTATATAAAAATAAGTCGGGTTTTCCTTCCTGACGCTATAACTTCAGAACGCACGAACGGTTTTTTGCGGTTCTGCATTCGTTGGAACGGTCTCGGGTTCCCTCAGGTTTGTAGCAAAAAAATCGAGATAATTTCAAGAAGAAAGTTATCACGCGGACGGAGTCGCGGGCAACAGCTATTATAGTATATAAGTGGTATAAAATGTATTTCTATTGGCTATAAGCTGGACCGCACTAGAGTGACATGACACGCTATTAGGTATAGAGTGTAGCAACACCTTAAATCCTCTTTAAATAACATCCTAAAATCATTTTGAATAACAATAACATTATTCCATAGTAAACATTTCACAATAGATCCATACAAAATTTACCAAAGGACGTGCTTATATGAAAATTTCTTAGAACTTTGTTCGATTTTAAGGATTTTTATTCACGTTTTTATCATCTATTAAGCATCTTTTGAGCGAGGGGCTATTGTACTGGACGTAAAAAATATCAACAAAAAGCCCTGATAAGGAACAATACTTTGGGATTTTATTCGTCGTTTCGTGAACAATTTCGCTTGTGAAATTAATCTACGATTGTAGTAGGCCGCTCTGCAATCTACAGGCTGTAACAAAAGTGATCACAGATACTTAATCTTGTTTATGAGTCCTCTATACAGAGTTTACTGTGAAAGTAGTAGCGCTGGGAGAAAAATGGGATTTGTATAAGCAACCTCAAGGTGCACCTATTTTTTTTTAACTCTAAGTCCTACGATCTGTTTCATGACATTGAGCTGAATTTTATGTATTTTGTACTTGGCGTGTTTGGAACATATCCAGTGATCCTTTTTGCCGTGGGAGAGCCATGTTTCGGTACAAATGGGTCGGCTCGACCAGTGTGATGCCACGGCCTCACAGAAAACTGGCGTGAAACGGCGTTGTGCTGTATTTCGTTCAGTGATTGAATTTATCGGTGGCCTAACTTCTCTAATCCTACTATCCCTATTCCCATTCCTACGGATGTCACGAGTATCCATGGGTGACCGCAGTTGCTTTCCATCAGGTAACCAGTCTCCTTGTTTGCCCTCTAAATATCATAAAAAGTGATATTATATCCATTATCTTGAGGGGCTAGTCTCCAGAGCCTTTTGAATGTTGCATTTGGTTCCTCGCTCATTATAAGGTTCTTGGCCACAGAGTTAGGATGGCTTTGTAATCTTTTAGATTATTTTTGCAGGGTGTTTTATCTCTTTATTAACAGGCATTAATTCCAGATCTTTAAGAAGATAGGTGTTCGCCCAGGGGGCACCAGTTATCATTCGCACAGTTTTTGACAGGAACCTCTGCAGTATGGTAATGTTTGAGATTCTGTTCCCCAAAGTTTGATGCGGCAAGATAATTGTAACATGGACTGATTGATAGAGTGTTGGACCCATTACACTTCCCTGAGGTACACCTGCTTCTATTTCGTATAATTTTTAAATGCCATCAGCATGTCTAACATAGAAGTGTCTACCATTAAGGTAGGCGCGCTTTTTTTCAACTCTAATAGACACACATTGGATAGTCGATCTTTCTCTTAAAATTTAAATGCCTCGTTTATAACATTTTTAGTGGCATAAACTTTATAGTCGTGATATTTTATTTTAACTTTCAGTATCAAGCAACAGCTCTAATGTATTGCGTACACACTTTAGCACTTAGGTGTCAATCAAACCGTCGCCGATATTGTTGTAAGAGACATAAATTCGAAACGTGACCTGGGTACCTTAAATTTTAGCTTGCAGTTTAGACTGAGACTTTGTAAAGAGTATATAATTTAAAAAATTGAATTTAAAAGTTAGTGCTAAGTGTGGTACAATAAATAAATTGTTCTTAAATGTTTATGAAGGAAGGGTAAGTACATAGTACCAAGTAGGTCATCTTCACAGAAAAAGTAACGTACCGATCTTATCTGTAAGCGGCCGCGATGACTCAAACAAAACGCCATAAGATGATAAAAGCCTCTGGGCTACTACAAAGCAGCGGAGTCATGGGCAACTAGACTAATATCATAATAAATGAAACCCGATGTAATTTGATTTTATTATTAAATTTTATTTGATTATTTGTTTGTCGCTGCCGGCTGGCGGCCAAGATCCGAATGTTCACTTATCGGATCGCGCGCGGCTTTCATGTGTGCGGCATTTTCTATGGAACACCGCATAAACACAAGCAAACCAAAGCTTGATAACAGTTGTAGAAAAATATTTGTAATAAAAATTTTTATAATTTATTATTCTGATGTTGCCAGTGTCCTTGGGTGGTGCAAGTTGTTTGCCGTCAGGTGACCTGTCTCCTCGTTTGTCTCCTAACACCATATAATTAAATAAATAAAGGCGGATACGCAAAAATAACCATTGAAATATCATGAATTCCTTTATAGGTTGTATTTAACCGTTTGATGGAAGATCAAAATAATTGACCATCAGTTGGCACAAGATTTTATATAAAATGCCAAACTTTTATGGAATTCCATGCCAAGTTGTTTAGACAGTCTTTAGCACGATTACAATTAAAACAACTCGAATCTAAACTCAATACAAAGGCATATTATTTCAATTGTATGATTTAAAAGAATTTCCGTACTTTGTCGTAGATATAATAAAATTCTATCCATAAAGAGAGTTCAGAGTTCGACCATGCATTTCATTGGTTTCATATAAAATGAACTAAAATGTAAGATTGAAGAAAATGGAACTGAACCAAGAATTTACCGTGTAATAGACGAATTCCGTCCAATTTTAAGTCGACGGGCCGGGCCAGCTTGAATACACTTCATGGCCTTTTAGAAAACCGGTATCAATGCTAAGCAGTAACAAACCATAATTCACAGATTAATATATTAGAATTACAATTATAAAAAAACAACCGGCCGGGGTATATTTGCAAACAACGATTATTGTTACCTTATACCTAGGTTTTTTAATGATATTTAGGGGGCAAGCGAGCAGACGCGTAACCTGATGGAAAGCAACTGCCGTTGCTAATGGATACTCGTGACATGCGAAGGTAATAGGGGATGGGAATAGGGATAGGGGTCTTAGGGAGGTTGCGCCACTGGTAAACTCACTCACTGAACGAAACACAGCACAATGCCAGTTGTCTGTGAGGCCGTGTTATTACTCCGGTCGAGCCGGACCGTTCGAGACGAGACATGGCTCTTTCCACGAGCAATGAGCATCCGTATTATGTACTTGATATCGAAAAATGTCTCATTAGTACACGCCTCCACCGGGATTCCAACCTGCAGTCTCTCGAGTGCGAACCAAAGATCTTACCCACTAGGCTACGAGCGCTCATACCCAATTCAAAACTCATTTTACCCCCAAAATAGCTTAACCGATTTTCATTAAATACAAAACAACTAGGAGTCTTTTTTTTAACATTAATGAAACTCACTTTTTACTTACACTCTTTCCACTATATTCACTGTATTTTTTAATTTATAACAATATTATAAGTAATAAATGATCGGTTAAATAATACCGAAATACATCATCATCATGTATTTCGACACCGGTCGTGTATTACTTATAAAATTGTTATAAATTAAATATTACAATGAACAGAGTGGAAACAGTACAAGTAAAAAGTGAGTTTCATTAATGTTGAACATGAATTTCCACCGAGAACCAGTAATACAATCATTTACGTATATAGGAGTCTCTTCTCTGGGACGCAATGTAAGTCCAAACAGCACGCACGATGCAAACAGCACGCACGATGCAAACAGCACGCACGATGCAAACCGCACGCACGATGCAAACCGCACGCACGATGCAAACCGCACGCACGATGCAAACAGCACGCACGATGCAAACAGCACGCACGATGCAAACCGCACGCACGATGCAAACAGCATGCACGATGCAAACCGCACGCACGATGCAAACAGCACGCACGACCACTGGCGGTCGGCGGTATACAAGTCGGTTGCCATTTGACATCACAAATCACTACACTTTGTCCGCCGTACGAGTACGCCGTACGATGTATGTAGCCGTATTTTGATAAACACTCAACGGATAAGGGACACTCGCACGAAAGACAAAAAAACTAAATTAAAGACATAAGTGGAAGAAACGGATACCAAACAGTTTAAAAACTGCCGGTTTTTTTTAACAAAGGGGCAAACGAGCAAACGGGATGAAACGCATCTACCGCCGCCCATGGAAACTAGCAACATCAGAGGAGTTGCGTTTGCGTTGCCGGCCTTTTGAGAGGGAATACGTTTTCTGTTGAAGGTTTAAACGTCGTATCGGTCCGGAAATACCTCTGGTGTTAGTTCATTCTAAAGTTTTACTGTGCGAGGCAGAAAATTACGCGAAAAGCGCACAGTAGACTGCCACTCATCAAGACGTGGGTGTGACCACGATGTAGGTGGTAAATTTTTTGCATAAATGGAGACTTTTGGACCAGAAAAACTATTTGAAATCAAAAAAATGTAAATGGTGTATATAGCTAGATAGATTACCTAGATGATAAAATAGGTAAGTTCATGTAAGTTACAAGATTTGTTAAAATTTCAAGAGAAAAGTGAATGATTGTTCCGTTGATGCAAATTGTTAGATGTCTGGTTTTTCCGTTTATGTCTTCAATTATAATCGCTTTATTTGTTCGGGAGCATTTTTCCTAGCCACAGACACACACAGACACGCACAAACACATGTAAAACTTATGCCCTAATGCGTTGGTGATTAAAAAGATAGTCTTAAGACGCTAAAAATCCAATTTAGGGTTCCGTACCCAAAGGGTGAAAATTGGACCCTATTACCAAGACTTTGATGTATGTCCGTCTGTCTGTCTCAAGAACGGCAATAGCTGGAGATTTGAAATTTTTACAGAATATGTTCTGTTGCCGCTATAACAATAAATACTAAAAACAAAATAAACTAAATATTTAAAGGTGGCTCTAATACAAGAAATGTTTTTTCTGCTATAGCATATATAATAAATAAATAATAGATCATCAGTGGCGTGGCGCAGTGGCTTGGGCGCCTACTTCGGTTCAGAAGGGCCTGGGTTCGATTACCATCGCCTCATTTTCGTTTTATGACTTTCTTTTATAAATTTTAAACTATTTTATAAATTTAAAACTTTTTTTTTAATTTAAAAATTTCAGAAATACGTTTTCCCAATTTTTTGCTTTGTGCGAGTACTTCTTGCGCTATTCTAACTCGCACTTGACCGGGTTTTTTGAATTAAATTGGTTATACCTCTAAATTATAAAGACAGTACTTTTCAAACATTATTCAAGTAACACGAGCACTTTATAATAAGCCGGAAAGCCACTAATTCCATTAATAGTGGGTAATTTGAGCTGGAAATCTGATAATGAACATATTTTAGCTCGGTCAAGAGGATAATAATAGGCGCAGTTCTAATTATATCATTTTGCAGTACGTTACTTTTAGGGCATGTTTCACTGCTTACTGATAAAGTTTTTAGTTTCTGGCGATAAAGGCTATCCACAACTTTTTTGACACATTTTCCATACAACATTTGTGAAATAAAGTTGTGGATAGACAGAATAAGTGGTAAAACAGGTTAAGAGTTTCAAACTTTTTCTTTGAAAATTGTAAAGTAAAGGACTATTTTGATAGTTTATTGATAACTCAGTTGGTAAGCGCGTTGGTAGCTTAAGTCTATTAATATCTTAAGTTTATTAGTTTCGAATATAATCTTAAGTATATTAGTTTCGAATCCCGCCGACGGTTCAAGTTTTTCAGTGTTCCTGAATCTTGGATGTGTATTAAATATGTATCATATAATAAAAATCTTAAATATAGGCATAGTATTAAATATATTTCCATTGTCTGGTACCTGTATCACAAGTCCCTCGAGTACTTAGCACGGGGCCAGACTGACGTGGTGTGGAATTGTCCATAGATATATATTATTGTGTACCTTCTAACTCGCCAATATGTAATACCTCTTCTTAAAATCAACATGGCATATTTAGTACGAACTGTAGCAGTTTAGACTCACCGACAATCGCTTATGATCGCCTTCGATCCACTCGTTGACAAAGTACTACGAACGATTGCGTTGATGCTTGCAGGAAGATTTTAAACGATCACACAATCAACGATCTTCGCCGATGATGTAGAGCCTGCATGATTTCCTATGTCTGTGTGATCCTAGCAAGAGACATATTTCGAAACAGCTGCAGGCTTTACACGGTGACCGAGAAAAACGAAAAAATAGACAACCTGACAAATAGATGGGACAAACTGACAGAGAGAAACCGAACACTTGCACGCTAGACCTGCTGAAGTAGGAATTATTTAACAATTTTTTCAGTCATTTCCAGGCCTATTAAAAGTACACTCGTTACGGCCGCAATAAAAATTTTATGGCAAGCAATTTGCACACGAAAATATTTTCAGCCTTTTGATATCACAAAGCAGGTTTTGCTTAATTATTCTAAATTATTCATAGCTTCAAATGAAACGGACAGAGCAAAGACGGATGACAAAGAATTGTTAATTTCACGCGGGCTTTTAAAAGTACTTATTAGGTAAAAAAATCAAAATCTGATGTCGCTGGTTTGACGGCCCAAAGGTTGACTGGAAGATAATGCCATATGGTTTTTCACCTTTTATGTGTGATTTACTTTTTATGTGCATAAAGTTTTAAATAAAAATAAAATAAATAAATAACTAGTTGCTTGCCAACCTGGCCCTTTTGTTAGTTCTGCTACCCTAATTTTATATAAAAAATCTACATTTCGTTTATTTCTTCGTCTGCTTTTGTGTATCTCTCATGCCCTAACAAAGCAACCGATCGACTTTATTTTTTGCATAGACTTAGTTGAAAGAACGGAAAGTAACATATAAACCACTTTTGGACCAGGAACTCATCACGCTTTTACTGCCGTCTTCAAGCTAAAGTACCGCAAAGTACAAAAAGTATTGTTTGAGTTATGAGCATAAAACGCGGAAATGTTTCTAAGGGCTTGGTACTTCATAACGGCAATATTAATTTTAATAACTCGATGACTATAAAAGCTACAAAAATGTTG